>CAUYQG010050085.1:0-26191 GCA_963574415.1 Tarsius wallacei | reverse complement strand
AAATGAAAAGTTTATTGAATGAATCAGCCAGTTGTGAAGGAAATCATAAGGAAATATCAGAGGGCTTTTCAGCAATTTGCAATAATATCTACTTTGGTCATTTGTAAATCTTGGGAATGTTAGTTGTTGATGTAACTAACTATATATTTATTTAAAAATAT
Organism: Tarsius wallacei; assembly: GCA_963574415.1. NCBI lineage: Eukaryota > Metazoa > Chordata > Mammalia > Primates > Tarsiidae > Tarsius > Tarsius wallacei. The sequence goes on along the minus strand of CAUYQG010050085.1, from coordinate 26,030 downwards.
GTTTTCTGAAGTTTTTTCTTACTAAAATGCATTAGTCAACAATCTGTCACAGAAATGATACTTTAATCAATCTCTTCAACTTCCATATTTGCAAACATGATTTTTAACATATACTACCTATTACCTAATAACTATCGATTGACCCTTTATATGACAAGTTAAAAACGTCTTGAAAGTGAAAATGTAAACTCAGTCATTCTGTTATGTTTAAGAGTTAGTTTGATGTTCAGCCTTGATTGAACTGTATCTGCTCAGTCCCAGCATAATTTTCCTTCCTGATAGTCTACATTACACCTTGGGAATATTAATCTCTTATCATCTTTTCTGCATAAAAATCAGTGTTGACTTTCTTACTTACATTAGATCGTTTAAGTTGAAACTCCTTATCTCTCTGCAATCTGTACTGGTCAATTTCTGCCATTGCTTCCTCCTTAGCTTGCTTCAATCGCTTCCCTTTTCCTGAAAATTAACAGTGGCATAAAAGAAATGATATTTCTTTTTAATACACATGGAACTACAAACTTAATTTTTTAAAAGATGGATGAGTTCTTCATTATTTTTAACGACTTTTTTCTAGAATGGCAAACTTTATTGAAAACAAGATATTGAAAAATTTCTTATGTTTTCCATTGGATTCTTTAGGACATGGAAATGACAACTTTCTCTCACACTTAAATGTTTAAATAAAATATCTGCCCATTTACTCACAGCAGTTATGTCGGAGAACAGATTTTAGCTGTCACTTACTTGAAAAGACATTATTTGGTCAGATTTTCTGTCTTGATTTGCTGCCAGGAATCCTTCAATCCACACCAACTGGATCCTATTTAACACTGGCAGATCTCCAAAATCGCTACAAACATGCAACTCAGACTCTATCAAACTGACTTAGAGGATTTTTTTTTAACATTTTATTGGGATTTTTCTTTACCATTTGTTGACTCTAGAATGTCTGATTAAGCCCCCACAACACATCAAAGTGGATTTTTTTTTGTAGTAGCTTTCTCTGAGGGGGACTTGAAAGTGGCTATAAAACCAATTGTTTTTAATGGTTAGGAGATTTAGTTAAGTAGCCCCCTTTTCTTTTATTAAGAGCAAAGGTGTAAGCCTTAAGCTAGCAGACAACATAAATGAAAGTTTTAGACAAATGCAATTCCGTGGTAATTATTAACTAAGCACATGAGTTTTTTGACAACCAGTATAAGTTTTTTTGGGGGGGGAGGTGGGGGTTATAGACTAATATTAATTGTTGCTATGCCCCTGTGCCCGCCACTTTGGGGTTTAGGTACTAATGCATTGTGATCATTAAAATGTTAAAGAAAATCTGAACTATATTAAACTTCTTTTTAAAATCTGAATCTATCGTTCTTTTAATTTCAGTAATATGCCTTCATTCATTCTTTTGCTTATTTAATGTAGTCTTTTTCCTCTGATAATGTCTTTTAAGTTTTTGTTCATAATTTTTGTCAACTATCTGTTGGCACAATATGTTGACTAATATTTGTTATATAGATGTTGAACTAAATAAGTATACTTTCCTTAAGTAGCATAAAATAAAATCAATATAAACTTTCATCTGTCTGTCATTTATCTATCTATATACCTTTGAAGCATCTGAGGATAGATTGTTTCTAAATCTTTCCCTTCTAGGTATGAGTTGTTTCACTAGTCTATACACACACACACACACACACACACACACACACACGGAATAAAGATTGAGTCAGTGAGTTGCAAATTGAAATATGTCTCTTTTAACGTCTATGAATGAAACTGAGTAGACCTCATTCAGGAACTTAGATCTGCCTTTACTCCAAGGTCTAGTGAAATGAATCCTCTTCTGCTATTTGAAGCTTAATGGAATGTTGACAGTAATGCTTAACCTTTTCTTAATTAAGGCTCATTACCAATTTTTATATAACAATTTCTTCATTCCCTATAGTTCTAACCATTTTGTGGCAACTAAGCATATACTGTTTCTCAGACAGTCTCTGAGAACAAATAGGTGATATGTTGGTAGGAAAAACTATTTATGGATCCTCAGCTCGCTTTCTTACCACCGTTTGTCATTTACATCAGGACAAAAATACAGAATGATAATATTTTAACATTTATTTTAGTAATAATGGGTTGTAGATACATCATTATTTTGTAAAGTAAGTCCCATGCATCATTACTGTCCATCTTAATTGCATAATATGTAAAATTTTGGTTTCAAAGTTATGATTCTCTAGCACATTAAAAAATAATACTAGGAAAAGTTCCGTGTGCCCTACCCCAGAGCAGAATCCAGTGCTTCACTAAGAGGCTATATATTAGCTCCATCTCACAGTGACAGACTCAGAGTGTGTCTGTGATTCCCTTGTCAAGGCACCAGTCACCTGCTGGTTCTCATTCAATTAAATGGGAGAGCCACAGGGAAATCGCTGCTGGCGCAGCAATTTTCTAGATAGACTCAGCAGCTGCCGCTGTGTGAGAGCCCACATATGCTACACCTGATTTAATCCAGTGGAAGAAACTGGAGCCTAAAGCCTACTGTTCTGTTAGAGTGAAGCAAAATGCATGCATCAAATCCACTCATATTAACCTTTAGTTTGCTTCTCTTTCTGTGTAAAATTGTCAAATTTTGAAATTATACCTATTTCTTCTTAAGCATTAAAAACATGGCTACTGTGAAGCTACAGGGGGGAAAAATAGGACATTTGGGCTGATTTTCAGGTGATTTGTGGAGAAAAGATTAAAATGACAATTTGGGGTGCATTAAAACTAAGCTTTGTGTAGGAGACAGAGGGCAGTGCTCAGAGATGGAATCTTCCTAGCTTCCCTGTTAGAACAGGATAAGTGAACTGAGTATCTCAAGTTGAAACACGTTCTTGAGACACAGAGAAACTTATTCTGTTGTTTGGATTGCTAAATTTAGTTTAGAATCTTTTTCTGAGGGAGAGGATAGGATTTTATTTCTCATTTCAGAAGGAAATCAGAATTATACTCTAGGTACCCCTAAAGTAAAACACGAAGCTTTGTAACTCAGAGCAAGTTGCTTCGAATTTCTGGGATGGAGTTTTCTCATCTATTAAATAAGTTAATAATCTACTGCAAAGAGTTATTGGAAGGATCAGAAAAAAAAGTATATAAAGTTCTGGACAAAAAAGTAGTTATTTTAAATTATTATCAATATTAGGAAAACAGTCCTCGTTTCTGGGGACTTTTTGCTAAAAAGAAGACAGGGAGTAAAGCACAAGTTGGAGGACAAGTCCTCAGGCTGTCACTAGATAAGCCTTTGGAAGCTTCCCTGAGGATAGCAAGGTGAAGGTGGTCAGAGGGTAGCTGGACAGAAAAGTTTGGAATCCAGGAGGAAGGTCTGGAATGATGACAGTGATTTGCATATCAATCATGTGGGACTGTGTGTGTGCCTTAATAGCAATGACAAATCCAGGGAGAGTATACAGAATAGGAGAAAAGAGCTAAGGTCTCAACCTGGGGGTTTCAACACTCAAGAGAAGGAAGAGGAGCCTCAGGAGGAGCCTAGGAGTAGTAGGAGAACCAAAAGAGAGAAGAGAACATTCCAAGAAGGACGCGACCAGCAGTATCAAATAACACAGAGAAAGAAATGAGATATTTAATCAATATTACTGGATGTCTGCTATGTGCCAAACACGTTTATAGATCTATGGATATAGTGGTGAAAACCACAAACATTTGTGTCATGGAGTTTGCATTCTGAATGTAGTTGGGGAGATTAAAGTAGAAAGTGGACAACAAGGATATAAAATGACAGGGATGCTGAGTACTGTGAAGAAAAATAAGTGAGCACGAGGGATAGGGAGAAATGACGGTGGACTTTAATTTAGACAGGTTAGGCCCCTCAGATTAAATGATATGTGAGCAGAGATCTGAAGGAACAAGGCAACTGGTCCTGCAGGTATCTGAAGGGGAAGATTGTTCCAGGCAGAGGGACAGCAAGTGCAGAAGCCCTGAGGTAGAAGGGTATTTGGCATGCTCAAGGAAGAGCAAAAACACCATCATGGATGGAGCAAAGAAGACAAGATGGTTGAATATTAGGAGATGGTATCAGAGAGGTAGAAGTGGGCCAGGTATACGGAGCTCACAGGGCATGATAAGAATTTTTGTCTTTGAGATGTTAAATCCTTTAAGGGTTCATAGCAAAGTGATTTAAAAGGATTTCTTTGACTAGGGTGGCGAGAATAGATTGTAGGGATAAGGGAGAAGCGGAAAGATCAGTTTGACATTGCAATAGTTCAGGTGAATGTTAATGATTGTTGAAAACAGTAAAATAGCTGTAAAACTGACAAGAAAAGACTATATATGTGTGCGTGTATATATACACACACACACATACACGCACACATATATAGATATATGAGGTGGGGTTGATAGAGAAGCATGAGAGACAGAGAAGTGTCAATGATGACACGAACATTTTATTTTGGGAGTGGAGTCAAGAATGCAATTTAGTTGAGATGCAATTTAGTTAAAATTCAGTGGTGATGCTGACAAGGCTGACGTTTATATGAATGTAGAGATTGGGGAAGCAACAAGGACTGAGAATGCCAAGTTTGGGAGTCATCAGCATGGGGCAAGTATGTAAAGCCATGAGATCAGTTGAGATCACCTAGGAAGTGCCTGCAGATATAGAAGAGAACAGGCCAAAGTTGGATTCCTAACTTTAAAGATTGGGAAGATGACAGGAAGCCATTCAAGACAGTAGTGTCCCAAAGTCAAAGGAAGAGAGTTTTTAAAGATGAAAGAGGGATCTAATTGTGATGAGATATTAAATTAATATCAGGTTTAAGTCACTGCTGATCTTGGCAAGAGGAGCTATGGTAGAGTTGTAGTAATAAAAGTTCAAGAGAAACTGGAATTAAAAAAACGTGTACACAGGGAATACAAGCGACTTCTTTGAGAAGTTTACACAAACAATAGGGGACAAAGAAAGTGTAGTTAGGGCTCAAGGTGGTTAAGTGAATTTGACAAGGTGGTTAAAGGCATTGTGGGTTTAACTGTGCTCCCCTCCCCTCCAAAAATATATATGTTGGAGCCTTAATCCCTGGTGCCTGTGAATGTGACCTTATTTGGAAATCAGATCTTCACGGATGTAATCCAGTTAAGATAAAGTCATACTGAATTATGATGGGTCCTAAATCTAACAATTAATGCCCTTATAAGAAGAGGGAGATTTGGATACAGAAACACAGAGTCAGAACAGACACACAGGGAAAAGGGCTGTATAATTATGGAGGCATAGATTAGAATAATGCAGGTGCCAAGGATGGCAGACATCCACTAGTGACTAGGAAAGAGACATGGATGTTTCTTCCTCAGTGCCTCCAGAAGAACCCGACCCTGTTGGCACCTTGTGTTTGCACTTTTGACCTCCAAATCGGTTAGATAATATATTTCTGTTTAAAGTCACCCAGTTTGTGGTAATTTATTACAGCATCCTTAGGAAAGGAATGGAGAGGATCAGTGATGAGCATAGAGACTATGTCAGTTGAGCACTGGAGGCAAAGCTACTGTGGTGGAAAGAGTAGTATCAAAATGAATATGCCACCTGACAAAAATATGCATAAACAGTACAGAGGCCACCTTAGTTTGTTATCAAAGCAAAGAGTACTTTGGGCATGTTTGGATATTTCTATCTGTTACTAATAGCAATTTTGTTCTATTCTACTACTCAGAAACAAATAATTTTCTTGGTTTTTGGGAGTTGTTAATATTATAATAAAACCAACCTGATTTAAAAAGTGCTACTATTTTTCTCAACTACTGCAGACATTGGAAAAGAAAAAAGATGCCAGGAAAATAAAGAAGCAACCTCTTGCTTTGGTGGCTGTGACTGCTACAGAGCTTCTCTTACTCGAATCTACTTCTTGTCAGACTTTCCTGGAAGTACTCTTTTGCTTTTCTTTTACTTTTTTTAAATTAAAAAATATAATAAATAGTTTGTTGTAGTTCCTTGACTGAATTTAACTAAATGCTATTAATGAATGAAAATGCTCTGTGGTTATTATTTTAATATTACCCACTCAAAGAAATGAAAGTCCAATATGCTAACCAATACTCTGTCTGTGGACTATAAAGGAAGAGGAAGTATTTACAGGCCTACAAAACATGCAAGACAGGATCATGAAATTCTCATATGAGTTTCTATTTTATTAGTTTATTAAAAGTCATGTCTTTATGAACCAAAACATCCACTTGCATAGTGAAGAATTTATTAAATCAAGGTGCTTGTTTAAATAATTTAAAATATATGTATATCTGGAAACAAATATGCAATTTACTGATTTAAAAAATTATTGATAGTTGCATTCTATAGACCCACATAAACTAACCAGCATTAAGGTATTATCTGATGTATCATTTAGAATGTAGAAATATTTTCTCAAGTACTTATTTTCTACCAGACTACATATCAAAGAAAGATGTCTTAGAAGACCAGGCTTAAGAAATCATTGATACTCTGCTATTCTCGTGTTTCTTTTCAACAGAATTCTTTTTGTTAGCTGTTGGAAGAATATTAATAGCTAACATTTGTTGAGCACCTGCTATGTACCAAGTGGTGTTTTAAGTCTTTTGTATGTGTTAACTCAGTTCATTATGACAACTCCATGAGGCAGGGACTATTAATATCTCCATGTTGAAGCTGAGGAAACAGGCACACCAAGGTTAAGAAGTAGCTCCTTAAGTTCACACAGCTAGGAAGAAGCGGAAGTTGGATTTGCATCTAGGCGGAGCAGCTGCAGGGAGTGAGCACTGTCCCCACTATCTTGTTAGTAAGCTAGAGGACTTTGTCCTATTCTTTTATTACTATTGTCTATAGCTTTTAGGATATTTTAAATGTATCTACTTGTTTATTATTTTCCACCTATAGATTTGAAGATTTTGATTTTTTAAATCATATCTTTCAATCAATGTCCCGTATTATAATTTGTAATTTTTAGTTAAGCACAAATGCTACTTTCTGCAGTTTCCAAAATAGACATAGTGCATATTTGAGAGGTTATGAAGTATGTTCAGAAATGACTTGGGAATATGGGTTCTTTATGTGATGTTGAGTCATGAGAATTTGAATATTTCAGAACAACTTTAATGCAGAGCTACAGATTTTTCCAAGTTTGCAATGGATGTATTTGAAATAAATATTGGCCTTGAAAAAAGGTCATAACTAAAAGTAACAATGTTACATATTTCAGAGAAACACAAGTCTCTGTTCCTCCTATCGTTGATGGTACTTTGAATTTCTAATCTAATTTTGATTAAGGGTTCAGTTCAATACCCCAAACCTGGCACTCCAGGACAGGTCTTTGACTTGGACTAATGCATTTACTTTTATGTTTTGATTAATGAACAATTTATTAAGCAAAAAGTGTTAACTCCAAGTAAGATAGCTTAAAGTAGTGCAAACCTACTGTGATTTCATCTAAATTCAACCAAACTGTAACGCTGTTTTTTACATAAAAATATATGTGAGAGTTTTAACTCTCACACATACAATAATATAATTTATTCTGTAATCGTGAATAGAGGCAAATATCTGAGAAATTTTTGTCCTCTTGCCAGAAGCAGGCCAGGTCCCAGAACTTATGACAGGTGTCAAAGGGACTGAACCAGTTTGTTCTATTCTATTCCATTCTTCTATTACTATTACTTGTAGTAATATATAAAGATATATAACATTTATTAAAATAAAAATAACTGTAGTGTATACTCTACTTTACTATCATATGTATATTTCTGATCCTTAAAACATCTTGGTCACAGTTACAGACATACGCACACATATATATATTATAACTTCTATTTTTATTTTTTAAAAAAGAAGACCAAGACTCAGAGATAATAAATAACACTAAAATCATAAGTTTTCAACTCAAGCTGGTGCTTTTTGTACTCTGCTAGCCCACATTCTGACTTTTGAAGCCTGTTCACAGTCCTGCCCATGCCCCTCTCCAATGTCATCTCTCTCAGTAGTCGGTGAATGTCTCGAGAGCAGAGACCTGTATATTCCACTTCTATAGACCCTGTGGTCTTTGGAAGAATTCCTAATACATTAGGTTCATAATCCCTTATCTGTACCCCTGGAGGCCAAACACTTATACCATATACTGTATTATGTATCAACCTCACCAGAATCTGAGGCAGTCCTCCTTAATGGAATATATTAATATTTTTGCAGCATAATATAGAAATACTGCTACCTTATTAATCTTGCATTTTTCCAAAATGATTAATGTGAACTGCTATTCTCTCTCTGTCTCATTCCCTCCTTTCTTTTTTAAAATAGTATGTACTCAAAAGTCCTGCTCTAGTACTCTTATGTTCAAGTTTCTGAGAGACTTTCAAATAAATGGATTTAAGAAAGAGAAAGTGATCATAGACCTTGTACAATGGTGTTCACTGTTATGACATTTTGATCCTCATTCTGAGTCTCTATTCTTCCTTAATGTGTCAGAATTTCAAAAGAATCTTTTTATGAAGAAAATAAAATGAAAATATATGGGCTTATTAAAATGATGACTATCTCTAACTCTTATGTCACTATTCCTTTCCCTTTCATTAATGGTCATTTATGCATTTCTCTCACTCTGGCATTCTTTAAGGAGAAATGGTCTAGTCATCAGTGTATAACATCAAAGTGGCATGGAACTAGTAAGCACCCAATAAATACCTATTGAATTAAATGAATAAAATAAAAATATTGAAATATGAGGGAACTTATAGCATAACAAGTATATAAGGCAATATTTTTATTTTGCCATAGAATGCTTAAGTGAGTAGGAGTACTGTTGTAACTATAAACAGTTACCTGCTGACATCTTTGTAAGAAAACAGTTTATATCTGGTGAAAACTGGCCTCAGAGCCCGTGCTTTCTGAGGCAAAGAGGACATACTGACATTTTCTGTAAAACACTGCAAAGGTTGGTTGGTAAAAGTCAAAGTATTTTTCAGAATGTCTTTAAAACCTGGGTATTTATTATTACTGGTGAAATATTCTACTTGAATATTCATGAACAAAGACATAGTAGATTAAGAAAAAAGTATAAATATTTCAAGTTATTGGTAAATAAAGTAAGCATTTTGTATGCAAATAATACTGTTTTCTGAGGATAGATTGCCTAAGGACAATATATTCATTCAAAGAAAGGAAAAGAAGTTTGGCTTTTATATTTTGAAATTTGAAGCTAGGTGTCCTTAGTGGCTCCTACTCCCAAACAACTTGCAATACTTTTCTTCTCTAATGACATTGAAAAAGAAGAAATAGTTGATAAAAAATTATTTGAATCATACAATAATATTGATTATATGTGTTAAATATTGTTATTTCATTTCTTCCATAATGCAGAAACAAACACAACATACAATCAGGGACTCAAAAACCTGGAGTTATCTTTTGGAGGGTGGGCCCCTTGTAGCGCAGGCTTCCCTGACCAGGTAAGTGTTCTGGGAACCCATTGGCATCACTGTACTAGCTAGCATTTCTGTGAGAGGCTGTGTCCAGCCTCAGTTAATGTTTTTGGAGATCTTTCAGCGCATTTGCCTATTTCATGATGGGTGATTTAGGAGAGCACCTGTCCACACTATGCTGAGTATTCAGCGGTTTTTGACCAGAAACAGCTTGATCCCAGTGCCCACCCTCCCCATTCACAGATCTTGCCTCCAGAGACTTTTTTTTTTTTTTTTTGGTTTGTTTTCCTGGATGAAAAAAAAGTCCTCAGAGGGAAATGTTTCTCTGATGTGGAAGAGGTGAAACAAAAATGGCACAATAACTAAAAGGCATCAGAATTGACGAGTTCAAAAACCACTTTGAGCAGTGGAAAAAGCATCTTGATAGGTGCATTGTATCAAACAAAAAGTACTTTGGAGACTGAAATTTAAGCATGTAAAAATAAACACACTTTTTAAAATAAATGAAATCCATTTTTTGGGTTCCCTCATAATTATCACATCTTAAAATAATTTGGCTTTCTGTTATACAAGTTTTAAATGTTGGAAAAGAAATTTGGAAAAAAAAGTAAGGCGGTTTTCTATACCATTTCAATCAGTAGGTCTTGAACTGCTTTATTTTTCTATAAAATTACTCTGCATTCTCACCATCTTGCAAACATTTGTATGTTTTGTTGTAAAAAAATAAATTGAGAAATAGGTAAAATCTGTCTGCCAACTTTCTCCTTCCTTCCCTCTTCTTTTACCTCCACATGGAGTCTTTTCTTTTTTTGTTTGTGCCCACATTGCTGAGTATTTAGGAAACCAGCTTATTTTAAGAAAGGGAAATGATTTTATCTGTGGTTGAAAACTCCAGTGGACTGACTGGTTCCTGCCTTATTCTTGGCTTCCTTTCTTGTTTTGTAATGCACTATTCCTTCATTTCATTCACTACATTTAAATAAGGTTTTGTCAGTACTCTCTCCAATCTCAGCACTACATTCATCCAGAGTTACATATGCAACTGGCTGGATCTTGTCAGACTTTGAATCTCACTGCAGAAGCAGGATACATAATCATGAAGAAGGAAGAAGGTGAATGACACTGCTATTGTGGATTAAATAACGAAGTGATAGGAAATGAGATGGTGGAAAAAGCATAGGTCTTGGCCCATGGAACTAGAATTCAAGTAATAGATCTATGAAATGTTAGTTTTTTCTTATAAAATTTATGTAAATTTTGTAGAGTCCCTTGGTTAAGACCTTGGCTACAAAATTAGACCTCATGCAAATCCTGTCTCTACCATTTATCCCCTGTGTGACCCTGGACAAGTTGTATAATTTCACTAAGCAATGCTTTTCTTCTTTGCAATAAAGGTTGTTATAGGAGTAAATAAGATGAGCATTGAGCATGGTGCCAGGCACAATATTTTCTATTTTTTAAAAGATAACCTTGGGTAAATCACAAACTCTTGGTTTCTGCATACATAGAGTGGATATAACATTAATAAATTATTCATTTGCATTTGACTATTGTGAAGAGCAAAGATAATAGAAAGAAGGTTGAAGTTCATTGAAGACATTCTGTATGTAAGTGTACAGATGGATGACTAAATAAAAAGAAAGAGCTGGGCTTAGTGGCTCACCCCTGTAGTCCCAGCTATTTGAGAGGCTGAGGCAGGAGGTTCTCTTGAGCCCAGGAGTTTTTGTCCAGCCTGGACAACAGCCTGGACATGCTGGACAACATGGTGAGACTCTGTTTGTAAAATAAATAAAATATAAAAATAAAAAGAGCTTTAGAAAATGTGAATAAAATGGAAATATTTTAAAATATTAGAAAATAGAAGCTATCAAGAGGTATGAGGATTGTTATTGTTCTAATCTTATGGATATGAAAACTGTTTCTTACAAAAGATTAAGTAATTTTATCAAGCTTACTCACTAATAAGCAGATTTAGTCTGGAAGTTGTATATCTCTTAACCATTTCACAATAATGAGAAAACCAAGGTGTGGCAGAACCATTGCTCAAGCCCACCATTGCTCTCCATAACTTTAATGTCCATGATATTTTTACTTAGCACATGGATTCTCAAAAGAGTCTGAATGAGAAAACTTCATTCCCACTATAGCCATAAGGAACATATATTTGGGTGATTTTGCCAAGTGGGCCAAGATCTCAAAGGGAATGTGGCAACCCTGAGTTTGAGCCAAAATCCATGCTCATCCCACTGCATCCCATTGCCTCATCCATTTTTATGATAAACCCCTCACAGGTGACACTTACTCTTCTTGACTTCTTCTAGCTTGTCCTTGGCCTTTTTTTCTGCTTGAAGGAGCTGGTGGACCCCCTGAGACTGGCTGGTCATGGCAGCCTGCTCCAAGTGAGTGTCTTTTATGAAATCTAGGAGGTGATGGGTTCATTTATTCTTTCAGAAATCACCACATAACTCAGATTGTTGTGTCAACAGTGAGTTCTAAACACAGCAGTTTGTTCCAAATTGGCCTGATTGGGCCAGATAGCTGGGCCCCAAGGAGAGCTCAAGGTGGAATCCAGAAAAACAAGTCAAGCCAATATGAAGAAGTTGAGAATTTACAATTTATTCCACCTTCAGCTTTTCTATACTAAATAGGAAGACTTATGCTGGTGTTAAGTCTATTAATAAAAAGTGACTATGATACCTTTCAGAATATTAATGTATCCTATCTTCCAAGAAATACTGACATGCTTTCAACTTACAATATCTTCTTTTGCTCTTTGTGTGGTACTCGTTGCAGGTCTTCTTCTTTGTTTCTAATGACTCAATTATCTACTTGGGGAAAATTTATTAACCTATGGCTAGGAAGGATATTTCCTGGCTTTGTGCATAAAAGATGGACTAGGAATCCATCATTTCCCCCCCAGGTCTCAGGTGACAAGAACAAAAAGGTTTTGTTTAGGCATCATGCTGCTCTTTAGTAGTGCTGTGTGCTGAAGTGCCAGGGAAATCTCCGTGTAGTGACTAAATAGGAATTATAATAGTAATGTATAATGCAAATCATAATTGTAGGTTTTGAGGTTAAATTAAAGTAGTTTAAACATGCATGTACATTACTCAGTAATTATGTTGGACATTGTCCTAAGATAATATAGTAAAAGATATCATACATAATTTGATCCGATCCATTCATGATTGGACAAGTGTTGGTCACAGAGAGGACTCATAAAGCATCGTTTAAATGTATCTACATTTTTTATTTGAAATGAAAAGCTAACCTCTTGATTTGGAGTGAAAGTTGTTTTCCCTGGAATGAGCTGCCGATTGGAGTTACAGCTATTATTGCCTCATCTATAAATGACAGGTTCAATTTCTTTAAATACATGTCTAGATTTAAAGACAATTGCAAAGCAATCTGAAAGCTAAATCTTTTATGGTTTTAATGATTATTTTCCCCTAATCTTTTCAAGTTTTCTCATTTATACCTATATTACTACATTGTGTGCAATAGCTTTAGCAAATCTCTCCTAAAGGAAAATCTTTTCTAAAAAAAAAAAAGAGGATCCCCTCTCTTATAAAATGCTTAAGTTTTACTGTATAATTACAATAACTGGTGCAACTGGGATAAACAGATTTGTGAACAAGCACAGCTCTTACCTGAACCCTCTGGCCAAAAAAAAAAAAAGCAAGGTGGAATACCAGGAAGAAGTTTCTAGAGGGAAATAGACTTTGGGCACGGCTCAAAGTAGGAAGATAGAATGAACTGTATCTTCTCCTGATCCTTAAAGGATTACTCTGTCATTGAAAGGAGGATATAGAGGATAGAGGAAGACGGCAGCAGAGCCAGCCAGACTATGCAAGTCCCTGTGTGAGTGAGTACATGGACAATTTTGCATATGTGTCTGTGAGTAAGTGGGTGTGTGAGTGGTTGACTGAGTAGGGACTCGGGAGCAGGTAGGTGGCCAGGACCCTCCTTGTCAACTGACTGGTGCTGCAGCTGCTCTGCTTGGACCCTAGTGCTACCTGAGGCATAGCAGCTGAGCACTATTTTCTAAAAATCAGTAAAGCCCTTCCCAGGAAGAAGCTGCCAGGAGTGACTGCGGATTCTAGGCTCTGCTTCACCACTGCACCTCCTGGCTGGGCACTGGTAACAAGGGCAGCAAAGGGAGCACAACAAGGGAGCCAGAGGTAGAGTCCCACTGAAGAATATAAAGCAGGCACCCTGTCATTACCTTGAAACTGGGCAGGGAAGTGCTCCAGCTTGCTCACCATGGAGTGACAGACCCAATCTCTGTGACCAGTGGATTAACTACTCAAGGATTGATTGTGACCCAGGATTGATTGTGAAGTAATATCCCAGAAACACAAACTCCAGAGAGACAGGCCAAGGGCTGAGTCTCAGGTGCCCACCCCATACCCTGATTCAGCTGTGGGGTAAAGGGTGGGACCAGAAAAGGATGAGGAAGAACCCAAAGAAATTAGCTGTGAGTCCAGGACTTACCTAAACCCCTCTCCCCAGCAATCCTCTGAAAGTCAAACCCACATGACTGGGGCCCGACTGAAAGAGATGAATGCGGGTGGAACCTGGACATCAACTGTGACAGGAAGACTCTATTCCAGGATAAACCTGGCTAGGGCATCAGTATCAGGGTAGGGGACAATCCTGCACCTCCCCACTGGAGGGGATCCCTATGACCATATGAGAGTGTGGGGGAGGACTGAAGCCCTTCCTACCTCCACCACCCCCTCCTCCTTCCCTGAGCCACTGACTGGGGAGATTGTGAATGTGGCCAAAGCTCCACAGGAGACAGCAGAAGTATTTACTTGTGAGCAGTTGAAAGGGACAATTACAGAAATTGCCACAATAAGGCAGATTTTTTTAAAAATTTTATTTTTGTCTTCTTTTTTCTTTGTGTGTAAATGTGTATGTGAGGGTTCTATTTGCATTCCCCCAAATTTTTTTTCCTTTTCTTTCTCCGTTTTAAAAATTTATTTCTTCTTTTGTTTTTTGTTTTCTGTTTATATATGTATATGAATGATTGAGTGCTCATCTTACAGGTGTTTTTTTGTTCTTCTCTTTTTTAGATTAATGTGTGTGTGAATGCATGTGTGAGGGTTCAATTTGCATTCCCTTTTTTCTCTTTTCTTTTTTTCTTCTCCTTTTATTTTGTGTTGGGTGTATGTGTGTGTGTGTTCATTTTCGTGCTTTTTTTTTTCCAGTTTGTTTAGGTGTATTTGTGTAAGTAATTGTTTTCTGCTTTGGGTTCTACTTTTGTTTTTTAAAAAACGTAACTGTCTTATTTCATTCTGCTGCTTTTTTCTGTTTTCCCCATTGTTGTTACTTTATTTTGGACTCAGAGGATATACACATGTATCCATTGCATCATCATATAGATTGGTAGTGGGGAGTGGGTCTCAGGAAACTCATACCCCAGTCAGTGAACATTGTGATTTGCAAGTAATTTCTGAATCCTAGCTCCCCATCCTCCAACTTATTTGACTCTCAAAACTATAAGAGACAGCAAAGCTTCCCACCCTCAGCCCTGTTTCAAAACAAAAAATTCAGAGATCTGATAAGGGAAGAATAGAGGGTTGAGCAAACATCAGAAGTGAAAGCCCCTCTCACTGCCACTGAATAATGAAACTAAAGAGAAAAGAAAGTGTTCTGTCACAAATGAGAAAAAATCAACAAAAGGACACAGGTAATTCCCAGTGTAACAAAGAGAAAATGCCTGAAAAAAATCAGAGCTCAAAGCTTAAACAAAGGAAGTCACCAATGACTGGCCCCAGAATACATGGGGACTAGGGAATGGATGGAAAGAGGAATAAGACTCAAGAAAGACAAGATGCAACACTGAAAGAAGTTTTAACAGAAATTTGGCCATAAAAAACTTCACACAGGATACATAACAAGATGACAAGCATGGAAAGCAGAATTTATCAGGCAGAAGAAAGAATCTCAGAACCTGAAGACTAAAACATGAAATTAACCTGATCTTTAAAAAGCATAGAAAGAAAACTCAGAAAGGAAGAACAAAACCTCTGAAAGATGTGCAATTATATCAAGAGGTCAAACTTATGACTGATTGGTATCCCAGAAGAAAAAAGGGAAATGGAGTACACCTTGGAGAAAGTATTCCAGGGAATTATCAAAGAAAACTTTCTCCATCTCACCAGAGATGTGACAATCTAAGCATAAGAGATATGGAGAACCCCCATAAGATATCAAATGAGAAGACCAACCCCTAGACACATAGTAATTTGCCTAGACAAAGTACGTACAAAATAAAAAATCCTAAAGTCAGAGAGAGAGAAAGATCAGACTACCCACTGGGGAAGACCAATAGAATAGCAGCAGACCTATTGGCAGAAATACTACAAGACAGAAGAGACTGGAGTTCAATTTTCAAAGTCCTCAAAGATAAACAATTATAACCAAGAATTTCCTACCCAGTTAATCTCAGCTTCATCAGCAATGGAGAATTAAAATTCTTCCTAGATATCCAATCCCTAAGAGATTATGTAGCTTCCAAATCAGTTCTACAGGAGACACTTAAACATTTATTAAGTGCAGAAGAAGTAAAACAAAGAATGACCATGCACTACCCAAGAGAAAAGAAGAACACAGAATCAATGGAGAATACATCATGACTGCAAATTTGAAAACACACACATACATCAACTCAAAACAAACAAAGAAAACATTATAAGGATCCCATGACGGGTATAAACACTCACATTTCAATAATCAGCCTGAATGCATATGGACTAAATGCACCACTGAAAAAACACAGTGGCAAACAATATAAAAATATGACCCAGTAATTTGCTGTATCCAGGAAACTCATCTCACCACAAGGTACATACACAGACTCAAGGTTAGAGGATTGAAAACAAATTTCCAGACAAATGGGTCACAAAAGAAGGCAGGAGTCATGATCTTAATGACAGATAAAACAACATTTAAACTATCAAAAATTTAAAAACATACAGAAGGACACTATATAATGATAAAATGTTCAATCCACCAACAAGAAATATCCATCCTAAACATATATACACCCAACACAGGAGCATCAGCATTTATAAAGCAACTATTAAGTAACCTAAAAAAAGATATTGATTCTGACACTATTATAGCTGGGGACTTAAATACCCCCACTAATAACCTTAGATAGATCATCAGGGCAAAAAACCAACAAAGAGATTTGGAACCTCAGCTTGACATTTGACCAAATGAACTTAATAGATAGTGACAGAATACTCCGCCCAATGACCACAGAATATACATTCTACTCATCATCACATGAAATGTACTCCAAGATCAATCATATACTTGGCCATGAATCAAGCATAAACAAATTTTAAAAGATCAAAGTACTACCATGCACCTTCTCAGATCACAGTGGAATAAAAATAAATATCAACACCAACAAAATTCCCCCAAAAACCCACAAAGACAGGGACACTAAACAGCATGATGCTGAATGACTCCTAGATCAACACAGAAATCAAAACATAAATTAAAAGATTACTGGAAACAAATGAAAGTGAAGAAATATCTTACCAAAATCTCTGGGATGCCATGAAAGCAGTTGTAACTGGGGAATTTATATCTCTATGAACACACATCAAGAAAATGGAAAGATCACAAATTAATAGCCTAACAAATCACCTAGGGGAGTTGGAAAGACAAGACCACCAAAATTCTGACATTAGCAGAAGAATCCATATCACCAAAGTAAAAGCCCAAATATAGGACATAGAAGACAAAAATATCATTTAAAAAATCAACAAAACAAAAAGCTGGTTCTTTGAAAGGATAAATAAGATTGATGGACCCCCTAGCCAGAATGAACAAAAAAATGAGAGAAAAAGTCCAAATAAACACAATAGACAAGCAAATGATCAAATCACATCTGACCCCAAAGAAATACAAAAGATTATCAGAGATTACTATGCATACCTGTATAAAAACAAACTTGATAAACTAAAAGAAATAGAGGATTTTCTGATATCATACAACCTCCCAAGGTTGAAACAAGAAGACATTGAGACATAAATAGACCAATAACAGCCCAGGAAATTGACACTGTCATAAAAAAACCACCTACAAAAAAAAGTGGGCAAAAGACATGAATAGATGCTCCTCAAAAGAAGTTATATGGGCAGCCAATAGATACATGAAAAAGTACTCAGTCTCACTAATCACCAGAGAAATGGAAATCAAAACCACATTGAGATATCCTAACTCCAGTAAGAATGGCCATCATTAATAAAACAGAAAACAACAGAGGCTGGTAAAGATGTGGAGAAGAGGGAACACTTCTATACTGCTGGTGAGAATGCAAACTAGTTCAACCTCTAGGGAAAACAGTGTAGTGATTTCTAAAAGAATTAGAAATTGACCCTCGATATAACCCAGCAATCCCCCTCCTGGGAATACACCTGGAGGAACTCAAATCATTCTACAAAAAAGATACCTGCACATGCATGTTTATTGCAGCACTATTCACAATAGCAAAAACATGAAGCAAAATGACCTGCTCATCAAAACTGGACTGGATTTTTTAAAAAGGGGTACATATACATGATAGAACATTACAAAACCATAAAGAAGGACAAACACATGAACTTCATAGCAACTTGGATGGATTTAGAATCTGTAATACTCAGTGATCCATCACAGAAACAAAGAACTGAGTACCACATGTTCTCACTCATAAGTGGACCCTGAACATTTATCATAATACTGTAAGAAAGGAATTGGCAGTAGTGGGATACTGCCAGGGGAGGGGGAGGGGACACAACATCAATAAGAGTACCTGATCTCAACCCAGGTGAAGTGGGGACCAAATGGAGATCCAAACTTTACCTGTACGATGACCATTTGTATACCTAATCCTCAATTTTACCCCACATCTTTAAAATGAAATAAAACAATTTTAAAAAAGTAAATAAATAAATAAGAGAAGATGGGAGAAGAAAAAATATATCCAGAATGAGAGGAAGATGGTAAAGAAGGATCTCATCTTAGTCTGGGCTCTGGGTAGAAAAAAAAAGAATAGTAGCTATAGGCCTACACTTGTGTGGATTTAAAATTTTACTACCAAAGTTTTCTGTAGAGGCAAAATCATACTGAACACAAACTCATAATCTAAATTGTAAAACAAATGAGAAAGTAAAGTTGAGGAGAGGTAGGCATCATAGTGTTAGGTAGAGGTAAAAAGCTTGGCTAGGAAATTTGAACTTTATGGAATATGCAATGGATTATTATTTTCATACAAATCGCTTGCTGTAATAGCTATTCCCCTTTAAATTCAAAGCTGATTCTTAAAATTTCTTTTTACTTACAAAATCATATCTTTTTTTTTTTTTAAGTCAGGATCTCATTCTGTTGCCCAGGCTAGAGTGCAGTGGCAAGATCATGGCTCACAGCAGCCTCAACTTCCTAGGCCCAGGAAATTTTTCTGCCTCAAACTCCTGAGTAGCTGAGGCTATGGGCTCAAGGCCCCACACCTGTGAATTTTTTGATTTTTTTTTTTTTTTTTAGAGAAAAGGTCTTGTTATGTTGCCTAGGCTGGTCTTGATCTCCTGGGCTCAAGCAATCCTCCTTCCTTGGCCCTCCAATGTACTAGGATTATAGGCCTGAGCCACCATACCTGATCATAAAATCAAATATTTTAAGGATACAACACTTTTAATAATGTCCATCTAGAGTCTTGATTTTGAGATTGTTCCTTAAGTATTTTGTATTACCGAGGCATCCATGGACAAGCATTTCTTTTCTTCTTTATGAGTAAAATGCCAACAATGTGCCAGAAACTGAGTATGACACTTTGAAATTTATAATGCAGAGTTCCATATTTAACTCATTTGATTCTTGCATTTGTTCTGGATATGAATTTTATTATCGCATATCTCACTGATTGTACTAGCAAAGAAACTGAAGCTCCCATGGAATAGGCAAGACTAGTGGTCAGGAGACTGTGGTTCAGCAAACCTGAGTGACAGGCCC
This sequence comes from Tarsius wallacei, assembly GCA_963574415.1. NCBI lineage: Eukaryota > Metazoa > Chordata > Mammalia > Primates > Tarsiidae > Tarsius > Tarsius wallacei. The sequence goes on along the minus strand of CAUYQG010050085.1, from coordinate 6,590 downwards.
AAGGTCAGGTGGCTTCTTCGTGGAAGAACTGAGCCGATCTTGTGGTCATTGGTCGTGCTGCTGCACAACGCACTCTCTCTTTCAAGGAACGATTTCCTTCCAGATTTTCTTTTCTGGTTAAAAAAAATGTGAAAAGAAAACAGAATACAAATTGACATTTCATTCTGTATAAATCTAGTAATATATGGGTTGATTTAATTGTTGTGTGCTTGAATAGATGATAATCTAAATATCAAAACAAAGTGAGATTTGGTTTTATCTAGATCTCCTTGATTATTGACAATTCCACCTCAAGAATTATCTTTTTAAGCACTTCGAATTTTTCCTATTCTATTTGTGTGGTACCACTTGTTCTAGTCTTGCTATTTATTCTATTTTATATTTTTAAAGTTATACTTAGAAATTAAATCAAATTTGAGTGGTATAAGACATTTTGTGTTTCTATATTAATGGAATGTTAAAGCCAATGGTTTCCATGTGTTAGTATATAAAAAACACAATTTATTGATATGATTACTTATTGTTTATCATTGATGTTATTTTATTATTTGATTTGATGACAAATTTAGTACTCAGTTACATATTTTTATACAAATGCTAGGGAGTATAAAAGCATTTGTTCGTTTAGAAGAAATGGATGTTAGGCATAGTAACTGTAAAAAGGAAGTATAAAAATAAGTATAGTGTATTGTTGGGTTCCTACTCTTTGACTCTCTTTTCTAAGTTCTTTAATATTTAATTTATATCGGTAAAAAATGCAAAAACTAGTTGCCAAAATAATACAATTTTAAAAATAAAATCTGAACTCTTTGGAAAAGTTTCAATTGTTGAATGTTAAAAGATTATAATAAAACATACTTATTTTTGCTTGTCCTTAACTTGAAAAAACCTTGAATGCTTTGAATAGATATAATTATAAATTTAGCATGCGTTCAGTGTATTTTTTGAGTTTCTCTCTTTTTGAAGTTTCATTTCTACTCAGACTTCCTCTTATTTTCTATTCCGTCATTACTCCTGTATATTTCAGCACACCACATGATCCTTCCTTCTTTTGCCTACATGGGTTTAGCACTCAAATATGAATAGTAGTGAAAAGTAGATTAATATCTGGTTTCATGGAGGCCTGGAGCTTCTAGGTACCTCAAAACTGTAAACCTCAATCTTGAAACAAAACTCTAAGACTTGATCTGGGTGCTTCTACAGAGCACAGTGTCCCTCATCATTATTCACTATAGTTGTTGAACAGTAACATAAAATAAATATAAGTCCAATGTTGAACATTTAAACATTTTCTTATCTCTATCAGGAGGTAAGGGAATGACTCTCCTTATTCCTGTTTTTCATCCTCTGATTTCCTTCTTCCCTCTTTCCCTCTAGCTCCTTTGTCATAGTACTTATTGTCTCTTCAATGTCAGGAACATTTCTCTATGCCTTTACTCAGACTCTTCCCTCTACCTGAAATACTTTTCTAACTCTTACTTGCCTAGAAAATAAATTATTCAGAGACCACTACTCTTGCCTGTTCTACAAAAGCTTTAGTTTCTTTATTGGTAAAATCAGTGTGATATGTGATAATAATGCTGACATTCAGAGCTACTATGAGAATCAGTTGAGTCAAATATAAAAATATGCATTATAAATTGTAAAGCATCATACTCAGTTTCTGGCACATCACTCGTATTTTACTAGTGAATAAAAAAAGAAATGCTTGTCCACATCTACTTTCAAGGATGAAACTTTCCAGATTCTCTCAGGCCTGATTGATCCCTTCTTCATCTTATACATCTAACAACCCTTTATGCATACTTGTCATAAGGCATTTCTCAAACACTACTTGTGTTTTTTTACTCATAAACTATGAGCTCTTTGAAAATAAATATTGTTCTTTGCTTGTGGCTGTCTCTGAATAGTGCCTTGCACATAGTGGGCAATGAATCTTATTTTAAAAGTTACATTGATACTTTCAGTTGAAGGACAACAAAGAATTCCATTTACAGTGAGAACTATAAATGAGGATTCTGCTGTATTCCAAGCTGTCATTTTGGAAAGCAGGGCACTTTTGTCTAAAGAACAAGCACATATTGAGCAATTGCTGTGACAAAAAAGTAATAAAGGTGAAAATATTTTAGTTAAATGCAGTAGCTGCTTAGAGATGAGAGAAAATATTCCTAGCTATGGTGTGAATACACATAATGTCTAAACAGACACTACCCTAGTCTTCTCCCAGAACTGGATTATACAGACCTTGCATCTTTCATTCTACTTTCTTGAAAGACATATTGCAAATTCCTTTGTCTATTTTTTCCCAGTTCTTACAAAATCTGACATTCATTTATGGATTCAACAGAAAGTTTTAAATACCTAAACTATGCTATATTACCTGATGATTATGAAACTGAGTAAGACTTCCTATTCTTGCTCTATGTTATAAAATAACTGTAATAAAAGGTAGACTTCAGGTATTAAAGTGTAGTTCCAAATGTAGTAGGAACAATGGACTGTGTAAGTGATAGATTCCACCTTAACTGACAGCATCTCCTCATTAGTTCTACAACATGAGTGAATTCTGTCATTTTTAGGTCCCAGTTTTATACTGTTTTTGCAGTAATGACTTCCCCATCTCTGGTGAAGCATAATATTGCCTTTTGGAATATAGATTATGAGAAAGATCTAGATAAGTCTAGCTTAAGGAAGCTATTCAGGGATTTTTATGCAACTGCCTACAATCCTTTCTACTCCCTGTTCTGCTACATATTGGTACAAAAAGTTTCACTGTGATATTTTGATGTTTGTTGAAAAGGATGAACGATATCCCAAATATATCATGCTATTTTGAAAGATGAACATGGGACTCTCTGGAGTTTCTGTTATCCTATCTAATATATATCCACTCTTAGTTGAATGTCATGAAAGGCTTCTTTCACATACCTTGCAGTATACCAACATTGTTTTCTTTCTACCTCTCTGACTGCCCCCTTTCAGTCTACTTTTTGTGCTTCCTCATCATTTTCTTTTTCCTCCCTTTCTTCCTCCTTCCCTCTCTTTCTTCCTTCCATTCTGGACTTTGTCCAGGACTCAGTCTTTGTCCTATTTCCATTTTATTTTAAAGATGTGGCATACAATTCAGGATTAGATATACAAGTGGTCATCATACAGGTAAAGCTTGGATCTTCCTTTGGTCCCCCTTTGTCTGGGTTGAGATTAGGTGCCCTTATTGATGTTGTGTCTACCCCCCTCCCCACCCCCTGGCAGTATCCCACTACTGTCAATCCCTTTCTGATAGTATTATGGTAAATGTTCAGGGTACACTTATGAGTGAGAACATGTGGTACTCAGTTCTTTGTTTCTGCGATGGATCACTGAATATTCTAGACTTTAAATCCTTCCAAGTTGTTGTGAAGTTCATATGTTTGTCCTTCTTTATGACTGTGTAATATTCCATTGTGTATATATATCATGTTTTTTTTTTATACAGTCCAGTTTTGATGAGCAGTGTGGTTGGTTCCATATTTTTGCTATTGTGAATAGTGCTACAGTAAACATGTATGTGCAGGTATCTTTTTTGTAAAATGATTTTAGTTCCTCTGGGTATATTCCCAGAAGGGGGATTGCTGGGTCATATGGAAGGTCAATTTCTAATTCTTTTAGAAATTGCCACAGTTATCTACATTCACTCCTTGGATGATCTCATCCTGGCTCATGGGATTAAATGCCATCTAAATTCTGATGACTCGCACATTGAACCTACACTTTGCACCTCCCCCAGAAATGTCGAATGTGTTTCCACATGGAGATTTCAAAGCCTTCTTGAACTTTTCCAGTCTCAGTTCCTAAACACCAATATATCTGCTCTTCCCACATTTTTCCCCATTTCAGAAAATGATATCGCCATCACACATATGCTCATCAAAGTGAAGACCTGCAGTCATTCTTTCTCTTATTCTTCATATTACACCCCTCAGAAAATCTTATTGATGCCCCCTTCAAACCAAATTCAGAATCTAACTTTTTGCCACCTCCCATTGTCACTTTGGCTGAAGCCACCATCATCTCTTGAGTAGATGATTTTCTGCAGTCTCCTAAACCCTATTTTATTTCAGTTCCTGTTTCACTTCAATCTATTGTCAATATAGAAGTGAGAATAATCCTATCTAAACATTCAGAACAATGTCACTCCTATCTTCAAGGCCTTATAATGATTAGCCAGCAATCTAAGGGTAAAAGCCAGCTCTTTATCAAGTTATCAAAGGCCTCTGTTGTTGTTTGGCTCAAGTCACCCTGGCCTCCTTGTTCCTTCTCCAACACACCTGGCATGCTATGCCTCAAATCATGGGGACTTCCCTCTGTCAGCAATACTATTTTGTATGTTTTCATAAGGCTTGCTTCCTCCCCACCATTGTGTCCTGAATCAGGGAAAACTTCTCGAACTATCTCATCTGAGACTGCAGAACCCTTCTCCTCTTCTGCTCCTACTCAGACACTCACTATTTTGCCTCTCTGTTTATCTTACTCCATAGTTATCATCATCTGGTGTCTTATTTTACCTAATTTTGTTGTTTAATCTGCCTTTTCCTACTGGAAAATACATTCCAGAAAGGCATGGACTTTTTGCCTGTCGAATTCATTACTTCATACTTAACATCTAGAACCTGATAAATGGAAGGTTTTTAGTAAATACTGTTGAATGAGCAAATGAATAGGAGGCTATTCAGGGAGAGTTGTGTAGTTACTATAACTAATCTATCTGGTAGCAAATATGAATGTTTATGTGTAAGAGGTCTGTGGAGGCTTTACTTTAAGGTATACTTTAAAGAAAAAACTAACATTTTTTTCTTCCTTTCCCGTATGTGTCAAATATGTCCTAAAACTTAATGAGATAAAAGGCAAAAGGGAAAGAAAGAAGGAGAGGGAGAGTGAAAGGAAGAAAGAAAAGGAAATAGCATTTTTAATAAACTAATTGGATCAAGATTTCTACCTTTAGGAGAAACATAATCTTTTAATAACTTTCTGTATAATTTACTTTTAAGCAAATATTTAGCTAGATTTAGCATATTACCATATATTCCAAAATTATTGGGCAAATCATTTAGTGGTTATATCTTAATTTCCATGCTATCACTTTCTAGTTATGATTACACATTGTCATTAATAAAAGCAACACTTAAACTTAAGTCTGAGGCCCAGTTTGACTCTTCTCTACCTGTATGTCTCAGTTCCTTCATCTGTAAAATGGGGGAGAAAAACCCATACTGACCTCAAAAGGTTGTTGTGAAGATTGAATTAGCTAATATGTGGTAAGTGCTTACAACAGTGTCTAGCACAAGTTAGTAATACATTTAAAAAAATTATACAGTTGGGGACTTCTGGCAAGATGGTGATGGGACAGGTTGGACTGTGAGAGTGTCTGCGAAAGGGAGTGTCCATAAAGACTCTTGCTTTCCCCTGGGTGGCTGCTGCTGCTGCTGTCAGCCTGCTCCTCAGCCCCACGCACTGCTTGGTGGCAACTGCCACTGTTGCCACTGCCACCACCGCTGCCACAGCTGGCAGACCAGGGGCGGCCCTCAGCTTCTGGCCCTGTGGAGCTCCAGGCATCCTCACTGGCTGCCCCGCCCCACCCCATGCCAAGCTGACCTGCTGCACCTGGCTGTCTCACACTCACCTCCCCCAGTTTGGCCCCTGCTGAGGCAAGACCAGAGATCAGCTGGAGCTCCAAGACCAGGCAGAGACCTGCCCGGCTCCTCCTGGCTCCGCCCAGCCTCCAACTTGGGACGTAAGGTAATCTCATCAAACTGAGAGAGACAGAGCCCTTCCCCCATGCTGGGTCAGACACAGGTCAGATCTGTGTGGCAGACTTGACAGACAGTAAGTCGGGATAGTCCAGATCTGCTTTGCCCTTCTCCCATGGTAGGCCGGGGGCATCTGACCCAAGTTGTAAGCACATTAGCCTGCACTGAGAGCTAGAAATCAGAGCTGAAAGGACATTGGACTTACAGGAATGACCTTAGAGCAAGTTTGGTTCCTTGTTTTTATTTATTTTTTATTTATATTTTTTGTCTGTTTGTTTTGCTCATTTTTGTTTATTTTTTGTTTTAGTTTTTTTCTTTCTTTCTGTTTTTGATAACGTTTTCATATTTGCTTTGTTTCTGTTATTTTACCGATTTTTTTTCTATTCTTTAGACTTCCTGTTTGTGTATCGGAAGAGTACCTCAATAGGGAGGTTATTGTTGGACTGTGTGTTTGTATTATTATCTGCATAAGTTAGTATTTTTAAAAAATATTTTCTGACTTTGTTTCTCTTTTTCATTTGTTAGATGGTACATCTGTCTGTTTTTCCTCTTACTCATCACTCTCTCCATCTTCCTCTTACCTTCCCCCTGTTCCTTCTTCCACTATTTTCCTTTTTATTACCTCATTTTGTTTCCAGGGAGCAAACCTATACTCCCACTGCATGGACAGATTGTAAGGCAGTGAGAAGTGGGTTCCAGGGTGCCCATACACCTCTTGGTGGATACTGGGATCTGCAGATAGATTTTGAAACACAGCTCCCCCCTCAATTAAAACTCAAAACTGCAAAAAGTACAACCCCCAAC
>CAUYQG010050075.1:0-35964 GCA_963574415.1 Tarsius wallacei | reverse complement strand
GCCCAGCTAATTTTTTTGATTTATTGTAGAGATGAGGTTTCGCCTGCCCAGGCGGGTCTCGAACCCGCGGGCTCAGGCAATCCACTCACCTCAGCCTCCCAAGGCGCGGGATTACAGGCTGAGCCACCGAGCCCGGCTTAGCTGGAACTTTCAATCAGCCAATCTCTCCCTATCCTTCCCCTGCCACTACCCTTCCCAGCCTCTAATACTCACAATTCTACTCACTACTTCCATGATATGAATGGGAACTTGCGGTATTTATATTTCTGAGCCTGATGTATTGCTTAATGTAACATCCTCCAGGGTTGTCCATGTTACCTTGAATTGTCATTTGAATTTCATTCTTTATTACAGCTGAATAGAATTCCATTGCGTATGTACGCTACATTTTCTTTATTCATTTGTCTGTTGATAGACATCCATATCGTCGCTGTTGTGTGTGACTAGCGCTGCAATAAACATGAAGGTGCAGGTATCTCTTTGATATGATGATTTTAAAAAACTCTTTTGTGTAAGTATCCACAGTGACATTGCTGAGTCACATGGTAGTTCTACTTTTAGTTTTGTGAGAAACCTTCACACTGTTTTCTATAATAGCCATACTAATGAATTTAAATTTCCACCAACAGTTTATAAGAGTTCCCCATATCTGTGTCCTCACCAGCTTTTATCCTTTGTCTTTTTGATAACAGCCGCTCTCTCTGGGGTGAGATGATATCTCCTTGTAGTTTTGTTTTGCATTTCCCTGATGATTAGTGGCATTGAGGATTGTTCATATTTTTTTGGCCAATTGTATGCCTTCTTTAGAGAAATGTCTATACAGTCTTTGCCCATTTCTTAATCTGATTCTTTGCTTTTTTGCTGTTAAGTTCCTTGTATAGTCTGCTTATTAATCCTTTGTTGGATGAGTAGTGTGCAAACATTTTCTCCCATTCAAAACTTGTCTCTTCACTCTGTTGATTATGAAACTTGTATTCTTTGATCAATTGCTTCCTGCTCTCCCTACTCTATGAAATATGTCCTAACACTTTTCATTAGGTTGTTGGAAGGAGTACATAAAATTCCATTTTCCTGGGTCAGTGTTTGATTCAGTTGGCATTCAACATTCTGTGTCTGTAGGAAGGATAATAGAGGCTTTAAGTAGTTACCATTCACTAAGCGCTTTCATATAAGAACTGTGTTCTCTGTAGCCATACAACCCTGAATGCACCTAATCTCCTGTAATCTTGGAAGAACTGTTTTATTCACTTTACAAGCATTATTTATTTAATCCTCATAATCTCCCAGTTATGTAGTGATTGTTATTATTTCCATTTTACCAGTGAGATAGTCAGACTTGCAGGGGTTAACTGGTATTCCAAAGTCAGACAGCTGGTAAATGATAGAATTAATATTGAATCCAGACATCCAGGTTCCAGATCCTCTGTTCCTAACCCTAACATGCTATTTGGAAAAATAAGTGAAGGTCAAAGTCCTTAGTTGAGGCTGAGTTTGAATAATTGTTGAGCCAGGTACTTCCTAGCTGGATGTCCTTGGGTAAATTATGTAAACTCTCTGAATTTCTATTTCCCTATTAAATATTAGTAATGATAACTACAGTCATAATTTTCATTCTTCAAAGATTTCATGTTTACTAATTCACCCATTGCTCAAATTTATTTGCATGCCCTAAATCAATGCTGGGGCACTTTTGCAGTAATTCCTGGATATGCCCCAGGGGTGGAAGGTGTGAGCGCCCAGTGTGCATGTTCCCAGTGGAGGCTGAATGAGGTGACAGGCTGTCTGCCTGTTCCGGCTCTCATACGGTAAACAGCTGTCCTTTTCATAGTCCACTAACTGCCATGTTTTCCATATTTTTTGAATATTTTGTTGATGATTTTGCTGTTTAAAATGTCCCCCAAGCACTGTGCTGAGATGCTGCCCAGTGTTTTTAAGCAAAAGAAAGCTGTGCTGTACCTTATGGAGAAACTATGTATGTTGCATAAGCTTGATCTAGCATTAGTTAGAGTGCTGTTGGCCACAAATTCAGTGTTATTGAATCAACAATATATACTAGGTATGTTGTCTTTAAACAAAATCACACACAAAACAAGGTTATATATTGACTGATTGATGAAATTTTTGTGACCAGAGGCTTCTAGAAACCTAATCTCATGCTTCCCCCCAGGACCAATGATTTAGTATTTGCTAACTCATTGTTCACGGTGACTTTGTAGAACACAACTACTGTGAATAATAAAAATTGACTCCATTTCGTAAGAGTATTAAATGGATTAAACAAGATAATATAATATACTTCACACAAAGCAGAAAGTCGGTAAATTGTAGTTAGATTTTTTTCTCTTTCAAGACTATTGAATCCTTCTAATTTAGAGACCATTTAGTACAAATCTTACTATGTTGTTCAAATATGTCATTTCTAAAAGGCACCTTTAAAACTGCATGTTATAACCTATGTCTCAAAGAAAGTATAAAAAATATTTTTTTGAATGTTATAGTTGAAGAATACACAATAAAACCCATTTCCTATTACATGTACTGTGCATCCTCACCTGAAGATAATGAAATTATGGACTAGAATCAAGTAACTGCCATTTAAAAAGACAAACTATTATTGCTCCAATTCTCCTAATCATAAAAAATGAAACATTGATAAATAAGCTACTAAATATTCATACGATTTAATAGAATTCTTTTTTTTTTTTTTTGAGTTGGAGTCTCACTGACTGGAGTGCAGTGGCCGCTCCCGGCCACCGCAGCCTCGACCTGCTGGGCTCCAGCGATCCTTCCGTCTCAGCCTTCCAAGTAGCCGGAACTACAGGCGCGTGCTACCACGCCTGGCTGATTTTTGATTTATTGTAGAGATGAGGTCTCGCTTGCCCAGGCGGGTCTCGAACCCGCAGGCTCAGGCAATCCACTCACCTCAGCCTCCCAAAGGCGCGGGATTACAGGCTGAGCCACCGAGCCTGGCTAATAGAATTCTTTAACTGTGCATTTAAAAAATTAAGATTATTCAGTGGAATAAACAAGAATGAAACATTGAAAAATCCTGTAAAAACTGTACTTTGTTAAAATATCAAATTGATAGGCCACTGTCATAAAACATCCTTTAAAATGTCCATATTACTCAGATATCAATGTGGGAATGTAAATCTTTCTCAACTATTTTATGCATTCATAAAATTTCTTAATTTTTCCCTAAGGGTAATTTCTACTATCCTCAACTCTCTTAACCTCTTCTTGAAAGAATATGTATTATTTTCTGGAAAGAAGTACGTTTGGGTTTAAGATTTACAGGATTGGTTTCAAAATGCAACATTTAAAAGCCAGCACAGTGGGTTTTAGTGTGCTAACAACTCGTCAGTTTTTCCTACAGGGACACATGTCAACTCTTGAGATTTTTTGGATTTTTACTTACTTCATAAAATTTCCATAGCCAAGAGGAGCTTTCCTATTTTCCCTGTTAGCATCCTTAAAATGCTGCATTGTCTTGTGGTTCACTATTATTACCCTGTGTTATCTTCTCGGTCTTCCCCAGAGAGTTCCTAGCACAAAGAGGATGTTCAAAGAAACCTTGTTGAATGAATAAATGTTACCCAAGTTCTCGTTTAGTGTGTGTGTTTAACTATAGCATGATACTTTTCTTATCCAGGTCCCATAGTTAGAAAATGACAGAGCAGGGTTGGGGGAGAGGGGGGAATTCTTTCTGATCTAATGTCCTTTACACTTTATTCTTATTCTTTACCCTCTAATCTTAAACTTGTGGTCTTTAGACAAGAAGATCTTCAGGTCTGTGAAAGGCAGTGAGTCCATGTCCTTAACAATAAAAAATGGGGTCATTCTCAAATGTGTTTTTCTTCCTCCAACACTTATCTTTTCTTGGAGTGATGAAGGGTACCTCCACCAATTGTAAAACAAACTGTTAGCTCTAATGCAGTGTATGTGAACAATGAGGATCTTACTGATTAATGTAAGATAAGCAACATAGCCGTGAGCATTCTGACATGTCTTATCAGTTATCACCAGTTTGAGGTTTGAGGAAACCTTAATGAACTTACTGACTTCTTAGTTTTCTATGACTCTTAGAGTGCTTTAGATCATTTGTATTAGAAAATTAGTCTCTATTTTGTGAACATTCTTAAGTCAAAACTTCTCATTATTTCACGTTCCTTCCTTTCTCTTTTATCCTCTGTCTCTAACTGTTCCCAATTTTGTCAGTTCTAAGATCTGATCCTTTTAAAAAAATATTCTCCTCAATGCAAATTAAAACTACACTGAGATACCATCTAACTCCAGTCAGAATGGCCATCATCAATAACTCAAAAACAAAAACAAAAACAAAACAGATGCTGGAGAGGATGTGGTGAAAAGGGAACATTTCTACACTGTTCGTGGGAGTATAAACTAGTACAGCCTCTGTGGAAATCAGTGTGGCGATTCCTAAATGTTCTAAAAATTGACCTTCCATATGACCCCACAAACATTGTATTTTTAAGGTATTGTTTTATATGATTTTCATTTAACACCTGTTTATCACATTCTTTCTCATTATTTCTTCCTGCATCTCAGATTTTACATCTGGGATTTTTTTTCCTTCTGCCTAAATTATCCCTTTTAGGATTCTCTCTAGGATAGCTCTTTTAGTGGCATATTTTCTCAGCTTTTGTTTGGTAAATATGTCTTATTTTGTCCTGGCTCCTGAAAGGTACTTATTCTGGATACAGAAATTTAAGTTGGAGGTCATTTTTTTTTCCAGCTTCCTAAGGTACATTTGATTTCCAATTCTGCTGTTGAGAATTCAACTGTCAATCTTATTTTTGTTTCCATAAAAATTATCTATCTTCCCCACTTCTAACAACTCCTGTTGCTTTCAGGATTTTTTGTTTGTTTGGTTTTGGTCTTTGGATTTTTGCAAGTTCTCTATGGTGCGTTAGGTATGGATTTCTTTCTTTTTTAAAAATTTTTTCTTGGGGTTTATTGGTGTTCTTGAATCTGTGGATTAATACTTTTTGTTAGTTCTGGAAAATTTTCAGCATTTTTTCCTCAAATATTGTTTCCTGTCTTCTTTTCCCTTTCTCTTCTGTTTTTGAGACTCTTCACTAAATAGGGATTAGACCTCCTCCCTCTAGCAATGCTCTTATACATTCTTTGTCATTCTTTATCTTTTTCTCCCTTCATTCTACCTGTGGGATAGTTTATTTCTTTCTTGTTTAACTTACAGTTAACCAATTTTCTCTTTAGCTGTGTCTCATATTCTTTTAAGCCTTTCCATTGTTTTTTTTTTCTTTTCTAGAAGTCCTATTTTTACTTTTTCTCAAATGTGTTGTTACTCTTCATAGCTTTATTTTCCAATAAGATTTATCAAGGTTGTCATCTATTATTATATGTAAAGACAGTTGTTTTATTTTTTATTTATTTTATTTTATTTTAAAGATGTGGGGCACAATTCAGGGTTGTGCCCCACATCTTTAAACAAACAAACACCGGTTATTCAGGTACCCTTGCTGATGAGGTGTGCCCTTCCTTCCCCTAGCAGTTTCCCTTGACTGCCAATCCCACCTCCCTTCCCTTGACAGTTTCCCACTACTGCCAATCCCTTTCTTATCGTATTATGATAATTGTTCAAGGCCCACTTATGAGTGAGAACATATGGTACTCTGTTCTTTGTTTCTGTGATAGATCACTGAGTAAGACAGACTCTAAATCCATCCAAGTTGCTGCAAAGTCCATATGTTTGTCCTTCTTTATGGCTGCATAATATTTCATTGTGTATATGTACCACATTTTTAAAATCCAGTCCAGCTTTTATGGCCACATGGTTGGTCCCACATTTTTGCTATTGTGAGTAGAACTGCAACAAACATACGTGTGCAGGTATCTTTATGTAGAATGATTTGAGTTCCTCTAGGTATATTCCCAATAGGGGAATTGCTGGGTTATATGGAAGGTCAATTTCTAGTTCTTTCAGAAATTGTCACATTGTCTTCCAAAGAGATTGTACTAGTTTGCATTCCCCCCAACAAGAACAGTTGTTTTATAATCTGTGTTTCATGATTCCATTATTTGACATATTTGTGAGTATGTTTTTGTTGTTTTTTTTATGATGTTCTCACTTTTAGTGTCTTGTTTTTTTATGTGCCTGGTTACTTTCTGGTCTGTGATGGTCATTGTGTGTGTATGTATGTGTGTGTTTTCCCCCCAAATTGAAATAATTTGAGAATTAAAATGAAAGTACCTTTTTTTTTCAGAAATGATTTGTGTTTACTTCTGCAAAATGAGAGCTTTCTGTTCAGAACCATATAACACTGAATTAAGAGTCTCTGGTTTCCTAGGTAGCCTAGGTAATTCAAACCATAATACAATTTCTTGAAGGATGTTCTTCTCTCAGTTCATGCTCATCTTGGGGATATAGCCTTCTGAGATCTCCACTTATTGTAGAGACGTTTTCCAATTAGACTCCCTCACTTCAAAAGGGTGTTGGGCTTTGATTCCTTTTCCCCTGCTCTTTGAGATTGCCACATAAAGGCTCAAATTTGCCTGATTCAGCAAATGGCCTCAGGTCAAGAACCAGCTGGCTCTTGGTTCTTGTTTTTCTTTAATTTAAGGTCTGGTAATTCTGTACCAGGTAGGAAGTTCTTGGATGCTTTCAGAAAGATGTAAAATGTGTTATCTAGTTCTTTTAGTAGTTTCCAGTGTGAAGGCTGGCCTGAATAACCTAATCCATTCTTTCCAGAAATAAGAAGATTGGTACCTTTTTAATCCACATCACCTTCCCATCTACAGATTGAAAGCTTCTTATATGATGGTAATATGCTTACGGGGAAAGAGCAAGTCATGTGGAATTCACTGTGTTCCTCACTGGCTGTTAAACTTTATAAAAAGTTGTTATCTTTTGGTGTCACGATTTCCTCAGATGTGAAATGGTAAGACCTGTACTGCCTACCCCACAGTGTTAGTCAAAAGCTTAAATGCAATCATAAACTTGCTGGTTTTTGTTTACTTTTGTATTGATTCAGTGTGTATGAAAGTGCTTTGTGGGATACCATGTCTACTAAAAATATATTGGACTTGGAATCTGCATGCTTGTCAAAGAGGGCAGGGACAAAAGGCAAAAGTCAGGTAAGGAAGAGGGGCAGGGCCTCCTGTGACCTCTGGCTTCATCCATGAGAAGAAAATCTTCAGACTAAAAGTGACAATGCTCAGGAAAGCCCAGATGTCCCCAGACTGAGGGTGTACCTCACCCCGCCCTTTTGCCAGGCAGAGAGTGATGATCAGGAATTGAGGCCTTGGCCTTCCCACTGGAATGTGTTAAAAGCAGGTTTCTCCTTGGAGCCCTCCCTGCCACACAAAGCCCCTCAGCCTCCCTCCCTCCCTTCGTCTGCCTTTTCCTCATAGCCAGGACTGGCCATTGGCATCAGTTCTACTTGGCAGGCCATTTTCTCACCTTTATTTTAACATTTGTTTCCTATCTTACAAAAAATTGGAAATTTATCTACAATAAGCCTTTCAACTCTCCTTTCTACCAGCTCTCCCTGCTCCTCACTTCTCATTTATTTCTGACAGGCATCATGTAACAGATTCTTAATTTGATGAGCTCGATACAGCCCATGGGCAAAACAGCAAACTCAAGCCAGAACTGCCTGCAAGAACCTCCCAGACTGTCCATCCCACCCTTCTGAGAGCAGAGTCCCCAGAAAGGGGTGGGAGTGGGAGAGGAGTGATCCTGTGGGGGCTCAGGCAGCAGGAAAAGAAAGCCTAGAACAACAGATCTCTATGGGAAGCCTGGAAGACAGTGATGGAAGAAGTTACCCGAGGCAGGTGTGTAGGTGGTTATGAATGAGAAGTTGGTTGACAAAAGGGGAAAACCACTTGCAGTTTTGGGTTGCTCCTTGATAATTATCAGTGGGAAACACGGGCTCAGATATATGGATACTTGGGTCTTTTTGCCACCAACATATAGCTGAGTAAGCAAAGATAGTGCCTATACACCATAATCTCTGAAATTGTGTTCAGAGTGACATTGATAGTCTCTGAGAGGTTAGTAGGTATTTCTGTAGGGAGGAAAAATATATCATGGTCAATTAACTTTAAGCAATTATGTGCACTTTTCAAAGATTCTGAAAAGTCCTGCAAAAATTTATGTGCTTTCCTTTTTATTTGGCTTTTCTTTTCTTTTTTAGATTGGAAAATGTAGTTTATTTAGAAAGTAAATTGGAGAGGGGGAGAGAGGAGATTCACCTCACCAGAGTGTAGGGCAGGAGGGCAAAGCTTAGGAAAATGTGGCCCAGTCATAGCTCAAAGAGCCACATGTCTGGGTCAGGGCTTAACAAAAGCATGGGCTGTGCTTTTAAAAGATTCTGAAAAGTCCTGCACTGAGTCTATTGAACCCAAAGTTTTCTCAACCTTTTTTTGACAAAAAAAAATCTTCCTTTTCAGAATGCTGATTACAGTAACAGCTGGCAGGGCGCTTAGAGTTAGGAGAAACCATTCATTGTAAAGCAATAGTCAGCTCTGTTTTACCACTTTTATTTAAGAATTTTCTGTCCAACAACAGCATGTTTCCAGAATAGTATCTGGGAGCAAATCTCTCTCTTCCTACAACACATCCCATGACCCGGAGCTTCCTTTCTGGTGAGGATAATGACTCCTATTTTTTGAGGGCCTGTTAGATCCCCTGTGTGTGTTTTCTACCCATTACTTCTATTCCTTACTATGATTCCACAAGATAGATTGCATTATTCCCATTTCAATGATGAGATGGCTGAGAATCGGTTTATTAACTAATATGCCCAAGGCAGTGGTTAAGCTAAATTTGATACAAGTTCTGACTGACTCTAATGTAAGGCTTGTTTCTACCACACTACACTCATTATGAAAATAGTGCACATTTACAAAAACAGAACTGAATAACGTAAGAAACCAATAGATTTAGCAACCTGTCTAATTGTATACATGAATCAGTTAATTTACTGATTGAATGTTAGCTCCAAGAAAAATAAATCAAGCCTTATTTTTTCCCTCTTCAAATAAAGAATTTGAGATCTGGAGAAAGTGAAATAACTTGCCCAAGCTCTTGTGGCCAACTGGTTTTAGAATCAATACAATCACTACTAATTATCCTGACTCCCAGTCCATAGTTATTTTTATGCACAGTGACTCCTCACCCCACCCCCCAATCCTATCATTTACTCTTTGTCAGACTAGAACTCACCCAAATGCTCAGCTTGCCATGTGAAGATGAAGACAAAGACTCCCTGACCACACCCCCTCCCAACACAGCTCATTCCTTATATGAAGAGACTCTAGAACAAAGGCTGTCCCTTCATCTGTGCATGCTAAGGACCTAGCACAGAGGAGAGCAGGAGCTGAGTAGTTACTGTCCCAATTCTCCTAAGTTCTCCCCAATTGTAGAATCTGGAGAAATGAGACAGCTTTTGCAGATTTCAATGGAAACTCAACCCAAGGAGGTGCTGGAAGGCAACTTCCACGTTCTGCCCAATGCCTCAGTTTCACTTGGTTTCCTTTGCTTTCCAGACTCCCTGCCTCCAGTCCAGCAAACATTCTAGATTTGAGCTGCTAAGTAAAGCCAGCAGCCAGACCCTGTTAGCCCTCAGATGTGCTGGCAGATGCTATGTGCTTGGCTCAGTTCCTGGCTGCCACCAGATGTTACCCTCTGCCTGCCCTTCCCTGTCCAGTTCTTCCCCACCTCCCTTCATCCTCTGCTTTCTTAATTCTCCTTCTCGCTCACTTGTCTATTCATTGCTTGGCTTGTTATTTTTATGATTTCTCTCTTCCTTTTATCTTTGTCTAGAACTTTGTTTTGTTTTCTCCTCACTATCTCCATGTTTCCTAGAACACTAGTCTCATTTCACCACATCTGTCCGACATCCACTGAGATGCACTTTATTTTTCCTCTTGCCTAAGCTCCTCTTAGATCCTACTGGTGTTTCTCTACACACCTTCCTGTGGCATTGTTCTCGAATCACTTCCACCATCATCTTTCCTTTGACCATTCTCTCCTCATTTCTTTTTGCTTTCTTTTACCTCTTCATAAGATTTTCCTTTTCTGTGCCCCTTCAGTCCCTCTGACATTTGTATGGGAGCCTTTCTTTCTCTCCTAATTTACATCATATTACTAGAAAACAGCACCACCATTTCATGTTGATGGTCATGGCTGGTGGGTTAAAGGAAACAAGTGTCTTCTTGATGGGTTTGGATGAGT
Source organism: Tarsius wallacei (assembly GCA_963574415.1). NCBI lineage: Eukaryota > Metazoa > Chordata > Mammalia > Primates > Tarsiidae > Tarsius > Tarsius wallacei. Next base: position 25,742 of record CAUYQG010050075.1, on the reverse strand, counting down.
TTCCAGTGGAGCCTGTTGCCCTGGTTAGTTTCTCTAGCCAGGCGATTCTCAGCCTTGGCATTGTTGACATTTCAGACTGCATAGATTCATGTTGTAATGGCTGTCCTGATGGTGGGATGTTTAACAACACCCCATGTTCTCTACCCATCAGATAACAGTGGAACTGACATCCCATTTGTGATAACCAAAGATGTCTCCAGACATTGCCAGATTTCCCTTGGGGGACAAAATCTTCCTCACTTGAGAACCATGGCCCTAGCCAATAGCCCCCAACCTCACTTCTAGAAACAGATGCTTAGGTGAGGGGGGGGGGTGTAATGGAAGTTGTTGGTGAAGACACACATGAAACAGATATTTCAATGTTTGTCAGCATACATTTGAGTTTGCCTTTTTTTTGTTAAGTCTTGGCTCGTCTCTGATCTTTTCTACTCCCTTTTTCTTATGTCTGGATGCATGTCTTCTCTTTAGCTCTCTTTCACTGTTATCCAAACTTCTTTTTCACATGATAACATGGCGCTCTTCAGTCCCAGACTGCTAAAAATGACTCTGATTAAACCCTTTAAATGATTCTTGCAGAAGTGGCTCTGACGGTGTTCCATCTGTACCCTCAGAAAGGTCAGGGTGTCACTCGGCTGCTCGAGGGAACTCAGCTTCTGGGATCCCAGGTGGTTAATGCCTGTTTGATTAGCTGTAAAACAAAATCCAGAAAATGCCAAGAGGCAAATCTCAATTCACCTTTCAGAATGAAGCTCACTGCCCAGTCAGGGAAGGAGGTGCAGAGGGGGTGGTGAGATGCACAGCTGTTCAATTTGCAACAGGTAAGCCAGCAAATAGATGCCATCCTAATGTGGCTGCCCTCCTCTGCCGAGCCACCTGAGTCACCTTCCACTTTCAGCTGCTGGCTTTTGGCTGGAAGATGGCTCAGTCCCAATTGTTCCACGTCCTGCTGGGCTCTGCCTTCTACTTGGTGCCCACTTTCATTCCAAGTGGCCTCCCTGCCCCCATTCTGCTGCCATCTTGTCCCTTTGGTTCTGAGCTCTCCTTAAGCTCCCCTGCATAGCTAGCAAGCTGGACTCTGGTAGCACATGTCCACCTCGTGTCTCTCACAAGTTCATCTCACTCCCAAATCTGCTGAAAAAAATCAGAACCAAAGAGTAAAAAGCCCAGATATGCCCAGTGAACTTTTCCCTACAATACACCTCCCACTTTCTCTTCTTGCTCTCTGCATCGCATCTGTGCATACTCCCTCCTAAAAGGCAAATGTGGAATTGGGCTTAGGCCACATGTAGAGTGGCCTCTCAGGAATCCTCTCTTGCAATGTTCTCCTGCACACACGCTGTGGTTCCAGCACACTGTTGCCTTGCTTGGCAGCATTCTCTTCATATTCTTTTCCAAATCAGAATGGGTGGGGCCCTCTCACATGTGGCCCTTCGTTTGGGAAGGCAGCACTACTGACCCAACTGTATGACTACAGCATCGGAAATGGATAATGCCTATCACCCACCACTTCCCTCCATTCCTCTGGTGATCATAGAGACAGCATGCAAAGGAAGCTGGCCAAAATTTAGAATGCTATCCATGGCCTAGCTCATTGTCTGCAATGCTGAGTCTCTGTAACAGGCACACTTACCTCCCTCACTGAGCCAATTAGTTACCTTCCACCTTTGAGTTACATAGCTTTGCCTGCCTCTTGGTATTCTCTTTGCTCTTCTTCTCATTCATGACTCACCAGGTTGTTTTCTCACCAGGTCATTCTTAAAGAAGGATGCTTGCTGGATCCAGCCTGGCTCTTGCTGTGCTGGTTATTTTTCTTTTTCTCCTGAGCCTGTACTGACAGGCAAGGCCTGTCCTCAGATGGAGGGTGTGAAAGTGGCATAAACAGTGTGTGGACATGTCTGCACAAAACCCCTTCAGACTGTTCTCAGTGACCACAGGAGAGGCCAAGTTAGACTCACCAACTACAGTCTCCAAAGACCCAGGCTCACCTGTGCTCCCTAACCATTGCAGCCAAAAGGGAGTGGGCCTTCCTCCCAGGGACCTATGTTGTCATGGGGGCCCCCAGCTCCCATAGACAGGATGTGTGCGATTGTCTGGCTGCCTTTCTGCAGGAGCATCTGTCACTCTCCAATATTTCCTTTATCATTGCAGCAAATTATTTAAACACTACCCACTGAACCCCATCTGTCACTGCGCCCCATCGCTGTCAGGGCCCTGCCTCCCCAGGTCTATGAAGAAACTTGCCGGCAAAGGCTCTGTGCCAAACAACAGGGCAAATTAAATCAAAGCGCGCTCTGGCACCCAGGGGGAAAATGCACATCAGCTTTGACTTATTGCATGGAGCACGCTTACAAGAGAGAAAGCAGCGGCTTTTGTCACTGCAAGGGGCCATGAAAAATGAATTAGGGCCTCTGCTGAGAGAGGGCATGGAGGAGAATCTTTCATTCTGAGACATTGTCCTCTCTCACCTTGCATGAAGGAAATAATAAAAGGAGAGTTTGTGGTGGTCTAGTCTTCCCAAGCTTGACTCTATCTATCCTCAAGCCCTGCTGGATATAGGAAAGAAGTGAGGTGTTGGGGAGAAGAGGACTTTGGGGGGCTTGTAGGCACCCCGAGTTACATGGCGTTAGATGAGGCCAAGAACTGGAGCAACTGAGGGTGAGCAGCACCCCGACATTCTCCCAAGGGGAGCTGGAGCAAGGAGGTGCCAGAGGGAGGCACCGGGACCTGGTCCTTACCATGCAGAGCTTTGTAGCTGGGAACTCCTGGAGAAATCGGCCATGGCAAGAGAACAGAAAGAACATTACCCAACCCTCACTACAGATCATTTGCTGGGATCACTCTTCTTCATACATGGTCGCTTTGAACCCCACATTCTCATGAGATAGGAATTATTTTTGGCCATCTTACAGATGAGAAATCTCAAATAGTTTAAAGTGATTGCTTGCAGTCATCCAATGTATGTGTGACAGGGCCAGGATTCAAAACTACATCCATCTGATTTCAAATCCCATTGCTTCCCTTTATAAAAGAATTTCTCCTCTGTCTCCTGCTCCCCATGAGACATAGCTCATTTGTTTTCCTATAATGAGGGCGGGGCCTTCGATTTCCTGATAGATTGCTCACCTGCCATACTAACAGAGCTGGCATTTACTGTGAGTGTAGCCGCAAAGCCTTGCCCAACAGACACATTTGTACTTCATGACAGCAAGAACACATGGACACCTGCTTGGGCATTCCTGATACAGCCCTTCTCAGGGAGAGATCTTGGCTGGGGACAGCATGACTCCATCTTCCAGGAAAGGACAGCTTTGTTACATCTCTGAACATACAGCCTTATGTGCTGGATGTTGGAAATGCTCAGCTAGGTATGATTTTGTCTGGCAGAAAGGACATAGGACAGAGGAACACATTTTCTGTATTCTGTTCTCATGTCAGTTGTTAATCATCTTCTATCCCTGTTGTTGGGCATTTTCCTCAAGTTCAGAGTGGACACGGATAAAATATATTGGGCATTGGCTTAACTGACTGGTAAGTTTTCCTGTAGTCATCTAAGGGGTTACTCAATGTTGCCAAATGTTTGGGCAGTTCTTGGATGGCTGACACATTTCAAACAGAATATGCAGACCTAAGTAGTATCTTTGCTTTTTGCACTTTCTCAAAACTGGGTAAGTCCCAGACCAGTTAACATAGTGTTGTGCTTTGCTTGTGCGATTTGCTCACATAGGGCTCTCTCTACATATTTCTTAAGATTTTAGCCATCTTTCAGAGATTGTTGGCCCCAAAAGGAAAAGCAAACAACTCTAGACTTAGGGCCACGGTGTCAAGAGACCACTAATGTAAAGTGAGCCCTTTATGTGACTTGCCATTTCTACTTGACACAGCAAACAGGGTAACATGGGAGAGAGAATAATGCTTATGGCTTTATCAAAAATCCCTAAGCACATTATTGTAGTGAAAAAGTGTTCATCTGTGAGACAGTGACAGACATCCTTCATGCATGTGACAGTCAAACTGAATGTTCTGTTGAATTCAGGCAAAATAGTCCAACTCAGTAAACCCCAGTAGTTCTATTTGGAAGTACCTTCGTGCTTAATCTCACAAGTTTTCTATTTGTACACTTCCCCTGATTTAACTGCTAGAAATATTACCTGTCTGTATGTGAGCATGAAGTGAACACTGACCACCTTCCATGCCTCCAGTTCTTCTGAGAATTATGTTAGGGCAGCTGTGGAGGTGGCAGATGATAGGTAAGATTATTGTATCTCTTCCCCCAAATATATAATATGCTAGTACAATCATTCCTTTAAAATAGTTACCATCTTACATGTGAATGTAAGTTTTGATGGGGTTAAATTCTAGTGCATAAAGAAGACCCTAAGACAGGGTGAGAAATCTCTTGAGAAGCTCAGATTTTTAAAAAATCAAGAAACATAGAAACTGCAGATTGGAAAGTGGTGGCACTGCAAGGTCAACAGTAAAACAGTTTTTTAGTTGATCACTAGTAAGTCAACTAGGACAGTTTTGAGTAGAATCAATCGATGAAGGGGTTTTCCTTGGAGGGAGCAAGGAAGATGTGCCTCAAGAAAACTGGTGGGAACTTTTGAGAAACCAGAGAAGAGGAGGACTATAATTTGAGGTATTTAGTGTCCTTCAGATTAGCATAGAAGTCAGCCTGGCCCCAAACTCAAACTTAAAACCTATATTAAACCTATATTAAACAGGCAGTCTTCCTTTCTTTAGTTATTGGGGGAGTTCATGAATGTATGACTGTTAAATCTAAAAGGAACTTTTAAAAATCACAAAGCCTAACCTTTCCTGTTTTGTTTTTTTAAGATGGGAACACAATTTCAGGGAAGTTAAGTGAATTTCTCAAGGTCACACAGCTAATTATTAGCAGAAGTAAGTCTGAGTTCCAGAGTATATGATATTTATTGTAACTGTCTTCCTACAATATCATGCTATCTCTTTGTATTACCATTGGGATGCCTATTTTTGTTTGTATGCCTTATTTGTTTTTAAGAAAGCTCTACAGTTTAATTTTGGACAAAGGTGCTTCAAAATGTGGATGATGTAATTGGAAGCAAGAGAAAGTAGAAGATGAATTTAAAACTGCTCATAAAAATCATTATATGGCACTCAGTGTAGAGCTGAAAATCTGGAACAAACCTGTTACCTCAGATTTGACTTGTCTGTGGTTTGCACAACCAGATTATAAAATATTTCAAAAAATTGTTTTACTCACAATCTGGCCAAACTGGCTTATTTTGGCTGAAGATCTATTTCAAAAGAGGGTCACCAGATGGGAAAGTCTTCATCTCCGGGGCATGGCCTAAAACACAGATGAGTTTTTAGGTGTTGGCAGTAGAACACTAGGGAACCTTCTGTTCAAATGTGCCTTGAACCCGTTAAGTCATAAGCCTCAGCTGGTTTAGAAGGTGGTTTATAGGAGCCTTGTTGTCATTTTCGTGTGAGCACCACTTGTAGGCCTACTTTCTTTAGGAGAGGAAGGCAGAGGGCTGTTTGCCGCTTGTATGTGAAATGTGGTCATGGAAAGAGTGCATGCTTAGGAGTCAGAGGATCTGGGTACAGTTACTGGCTTTCCATGCCAGCTGCATGGCCTTGGGCACGTCTGTGATCTAGATGCAAAGGTACCCCAGGTTGCTCATTTCATTCAGTGGGGCCTGGACACTAAGTCATTGTCCTGTTTCTCATCTGCAGAAAAAGTGGGCTTTCCAAGCTGAGGGGGCATAGGTAGCTTCCAATTTCCAAACAAGTTTTCAAGAGACTTCACATGTTACCTCATCTCTCTGAGCCTCAGTTTTCTCATCCTCAAAGTCAGGTAGTCATGTACCCACCCTGCAGTGGATGGGAGGACTACAAAAGGATTGTGTGAGAAGTGCCAGGGCATACATTGAAATGCCAGTATACATGGACAAAAATGAGTGTACGTGGACACACACACACATGACTCACAACACTGCTGCTGTGTGAAATACCACCCTCCCTTTGTGGTGGTTATGATACTTTGAAGAGCGGGGCACACCACTAGGGCAAGCACTAGGGAAGAGGGAAGATCCAGGATCCTTTTCTTTGTTCAGTCAGAACTGGTTAAATGCAGAACTGGTAGTTCAAACTGCCCATGTTCCGGGCCTAGTTTAGATGGAGGCATCTCTGACATGCCTTTTAAGATTGAAGATAGAAGCACAGAAGGCCATGAGAGCACAATAGAAGATAGAATGCTTGTACCTCATTGTCTGGAGAATAGATGGGTTGCAGGCTTTGGTAGAATAGGAGCTGCCAATCAAACCATTTTAACAGAACAGGAGCAGATAGATTTCAAGAAAAGAAATGAGTATAAATATTGTGAGTGGAGGAAGGGAGAAAGCAGACAGATTATGTTTGACTAGTCACAGTGGGGAAACTTTTCAAGAACTTTAAAGTAAACACTCACAGAACTGAGGCAAATGACTGGGTTGAGTCCACTGACAGCTGCTAATCCAGAGCTTGCCTCATGGGCATCCATTAATGAGGCTCCAGGTGGATGAAGGGGACTTCAAATCAGTGGGTTTTGCCCCAAATCTAAGTTCATACCAGCCAAGTGCAATGAGAATTCAGCTATCTACTTCACTGACTTCCCCTTACGCCAACCTATATCATATCCAAGAACCCCTGAAGGTAGAGTTCCTGCAGCTGGTGCAGCACTGGTGAGGGAGGGTCAGTCTCTCCAGGGCAGCAGCTCCCAACACCATAGTCCCCCAGTATTCTTTGTTAACAGCTGCCAGATGTGTCTTCACATATACAAACCCAGGGCTCACATCCGCTTCTCCGCTGTATTCCAGGTTCCCAGGATTTCTATGCGCTCCTTGCCCCCGGGACAAGACTTTTGTCTGTTTTGTTTATTACTTGCCATGGTCAGCTTAGTCTGCTATAACAAGATACCACAGACTGGGTGACTTAAACAACAGACATTTATTTCCCACAGTTCTGGAGGTGAGGAGTCCAAGATCAAGATGCAGACAGATTTAGTGTCTGATAAGGGCTACCTTCCTGGCTTGCAGGTGGTGGCCTTCTTGCTGCATCCTCACATGACAGAAAGAGAGAAAGATTATCTCTTTTTATCTCTTCTTATAAGGGCACAACTCCCATTCATGAGGGATCCATCTTCATAAAGTATTCACCTCCCAAAGGCCTCACTTCCAATACCATCACACTAGGGATTAAGGCTTCAACCTATGAATTTTGGAGGAAATATTTAGTCCATAGCATTCTGACCCTGACCCCCCTCCCAAGTTTATGTCCTTCTCACATGTACAATACATTCATATCATTCCAATAGCCTCAAAAGTCTTAACTCATTCCAGAATGAACTCTAAAGTCCAAAGTGTCATTTGAATATCATCTAAATCAAGTATGGGTGAGATTGAGGTACATTTTATCCTGAGACAAAATTGCTTTCCAGCTGTAGACCTGTGAAACCAACCAAGGTATGTGCTTCCAAAATATAATGGGAGTATAGGCATCGTATAGACATTCCCATTCCAAAAAAGGAGAAATAGGAAAGAAAGAAGGGATGACACATCCCAAGCAAGTTCAGACTGCAAGCGAAACTACATGAGATCTTTAGGCTCAAGAATAATCCTCCCCCCTTTTTTAATGCTCTGCCTTTTGAACCCACTGGAGTCGTGGTCTCACGTTCTTGACTCAGTGGCAGTTATGTTCTCACAGCTCTGCAGGGAAGGAATTGGAGCATCATAACCCTGGGTGGATCCAACCCCAGAGCTTTGCATGGTAGCCTTCTTGCCTTTTAAAGCTGAGGTGATTCTCCATATACCCTCATTTGATACTGAGGAGGCAACTCTGATGATCTCTGAGTCACTTTCAGGGTTGCTTTTTCCTTGTCTTGAAGAATTGCACACAATCACAGTTGAGAAGCTCTATGTAAAAATCCAAGTCAGACAGCCTTCCTTCATTCAATCCTCTGCAGTTCAAACTGGCTGTTTTCCTGCTGGAGTGGCTGATTCAGTTGTGGTTCTCATTCACATTGATCTCCTTATCAGGTGATGGGTATGCCACACCCTCAGTGCTCTTTTCCAAACATGCTTTCTCATTTTTTATAATTTGAACGAGCTCAGAGTTTTCTAAATCTTATTTTCTGGATCCTTTTTACTGAACAATTCCATCTTCAACTCATATATCCTTTCTCATACTTTACAATAAGCAGTCAATAGGAATCAAGCTTCTCCTTCAACATGTTGCTTAGAAATCTCCTGCTAAATATCCAATATCATTGGTTACAAGTTCTACCTTCTATAAAGCACAAGCTAGTACATGAACACAATTCAGTCAAGTTCTTTGCCATTTTATAACAAGGATTGCCTTCCCTTTAGTTTCCAATAACATGTTCTTTATTTCTGCCTAAAATATCATCAGAATGGCCTTTACCAATTATATTTTTACCAACATTATGTACATGATTATTTACATATTCTCTAAGAACATATTCTGTTATCTTTTCTGGTTAAGCCCTCACCAAAATCACCTTTAACAGTTCCTTTGCGTCAGTATCAGCTTTTTTCGGCATGGACCTCAAAACTCTTCCAGATTCTAATGATTCCCTAGTTCTAAAGCTGTTTCCATGTGTTTAAGGTGTTTGTTACAGCATCATCCCACTCTTGGTACCAATTTTTCTACTCTATTCCCAATACTTGTATAATGTTGGCATATAAAAAGTGTTCAATTAGTATCTGTTTAATGGAAACCCTCATTTATTCCTATTTATAGTTTGATGGCCCTAAAATTTTTTCTGTGCATTTATACATGTGTACATTTGTAACATGTGAGTCATATATTTCACAGTGAGATTTCAGTGTACTTAACGTTCTATAACTACTTATTTTATTTATTTGTATTTTTAAATTTTATTTTATTTTAAACATATAGTGTACAATTTAGGATTAGGTAGATAAGTGGTCATTGTACAGGTAAAGTTTGGGTCTCCCTTTGGTCCCTACTCACCTGATCGACTATATATTTTAAACTTAACAATATATCATAATTTATCATGTGTATCTACATAGCTAGATGGTATTCAGTTAAGTGCTACATAGTTTATAATATGGTCATATTGGAATTTATTAAACTTTGTGATACATAGTAATTTCTAATGTTTTACTATTTCAGAGATTATCCCAGAAAACCCCCAGATATACAAATATTTGTATGTATATACAAGGTATATTTTTATAGGCTAGATTCTGACAATGGAATTGCTTGGTCACAGGGCATGTTTATTTTAAATGTTTGTACTGCCAGCCAAATTGCCCTCCAAAAGGGCAGTGTCAATTAGCAATCTCACCAACACATAGAAGTGCCTATCTTTACACCCTTTGACCCATAACAGATACTCTCAATAGTTTACATTTCTGCCAATGTGATAGGCAGGAAATTGCACCTATTTTAATTTGCATATTTCAGTTACTAGGGAAGGGAAGCTATTGTGCATATTTTTTCATATTTCATATGTTTATTGGATATTTGTATTTCTTCTGTGAATTGCTTGTCCATGTTCTTCATCCATTTTTCTATTGGGTTGTTTATCATTTTAAAAGTTGATTTGCAGAAGCACTGTATATGTTATAGATGTTAACCCTTTGTTATAAATGTTGCAGATATTCCTCCCAGGCTGTCTCTTGTCTTTTACTTTATTTTATAGTATCATTTGTCACACAGCAGTTTTAGATTTGTATGTAATAAAATCTGTCAATCTTTTCCTTTATGGCTTCATCATTTCATGCTTTGCTTAGGGAGGCTTGTATTCATGTATACACTGTATTGTATATTTTTGTAAGCCATCTTAAATCCCTTAAAAAAAATAAAGGCATGATATAAAGAAATGAATGAATTAAAATAAGAAGAGTTCCTCTAAGGCATGTACATGTGAAGACAGTAGTATCTTATATTTACATACCACTTTTACTTCCCAAGTGTTTTCAACTTTATTATCTCATTACTCAGGTCTCGCAATGTATCCAATAGACAGAACTGCCAAAGGCAACCTCAAGCAGCCGCTCGGGTATTTACCTCCGTTCCTTCTGCTGAAACCCCAGAGGAATGTGCAAGCCTCTTTAGGTTTGTAACTTTGGGGACACAGCCTGGACCCATAGTCCCTGACTACCCCACAGCGCCCCCTGGTCGGTCATCCGTGCACAGGTGGAGGTGGAGGGCAGAGCTGTCGTGTGTTCCAGTGTCCCTCATTAACTGATGAGTGTCACAGATCCTTCTTGGCATTATTTGTCCTGGTGCTTACAATCCCCAGCTATCTCACCCCCAAGATGGAAGGCAGCATAAGATGACAGAAGGCTATAAATGCTGCTCTGAGTGGGCAGCTAAGAAGCAGTCCCAGGAAGATGGGGCAGTAGGGAAGGAAGGAACTTGTCATTCCTGCTTCAGTCCAGGCAGCCCTAAAGTTCACTGCCCATATGCTGACAGTCAGAGGAACACCTTACATGTTAAAATGAGGCCACATGGAGGAGAGGGACAAGCTTGACCTTGCAGTCTGAAGTAGGTTGCTGTCTTAGTCTATGCCACTGACTGGGTAATTTATTTATTTATTTATTTAATTTTATTTTTGAGTTGGAGTCTCACTCTGTTGCTCAGGCGGGAGTACAGTGGCACACTCATGGCTACACCAGCGTTGACCCGCTGGGCTCAGGCGATTTTTCCACCTCTGCCTTCCAAGTAGCCGGAATTACAGGCACACACTATGACGCCTGGCTGATATTTTTATCTATTGTAGAGATGAGGTCACATCAAGTTGCCCAGGCTGTTCTCGAACACATGGGCCCAGGCAATCCCCTCACCTCAGCCTCCTAAAATGCTGGAATTACAGGCTTGAGCCACCATGGCCGGCTGACTGGGTAATTTATTTAAAAAAAAAAATAAAAGAAGTTTACTTGGCTCACAGTTTTAGAACTGGGAAGTCCAAGGGCATGGTGCTGGCTTCTGGCAAGGGCTTTCATGCTGTGTCATGACACAGCAGTGGGCATCTCATGGTGAGAGAACAAGAGCTTGTGTGTCAGCTCAGTTTTCTCTACTCTTCTTATCAGGCCACCAGTCCCATCAGGGGACCCCACTCTGATGACCTTATCTAATCCTAATTACCTTGCTAAGACCCCACCTCCAGTCAACATATGAATTTGGAGACTAAGGTTCCAATGCATGAAATTTGGAGGACACATTCAAACCATAGCAGCAGCTAAGGTAAGCACACCAGCTCTACTGTGTACAAACTGAGGAGACTGGGGCAAGGAATTTTCATTTCTCTCATGGTTTTTGTCTCTTAAGTACCTACTATGACGTTAGAATCTACTTTTAGTCCGTAAATTGGCCTATGAATCAAATAAAATCATGCATCTTAAGTATTTTAAACATAGTTGACACTCAAGCTAGATATTTTCATTAAAAAATAAGAATGTCAGCAACCTCTGGTGTGGTTGAAAGGGGATGACTTTTGTTAACAAGATCACACTGCTAGAAAATGGGAGGACCAGAAGTAAAGCCTGTTTGCTTATTTTTTTTAATTAATTGATTTTGTGCTTCTGAACTGTACCTGTAGTGCAGCATTTTTTGGCCCAAAGGGGATATCAAATCTGTTCTGCTTTTGTGCCAGGAACCACCCAAACTATCGCTTCCTGAACTTCAAACTAGTAGCTGTGTTGTACCAGTTGGTTTTCTTTGCTTGAAAAAAAAGAGGAAAAAAGAGCACACACTTTAACGTAAGTTAAAGTGAATTTATTGTTAGGAATCTAGGGACTCACAGAGTTTATGAAAGGCTAGGCAGAAAGCAGGAAACATGACAGCTTAGGAGGAAAGAAGGTAGGCAGCACTGAAATGATAATTGTGGTGATGATGATGGTGACACCAGCCACTGACATAGTCTTTGTGTATCAAAAAATATTCTAAGCATTTTTTCATTCATTTTCTCATTCAGTTCTAATAACAACCTGAATGAGGTATTATTCTCCCCATTTTACAGAAGAGAAAACTGAGGCAGATGGGTTAAGTAAAAAGCCCAGAGAAAAACACCCAGCAGGTAGCAGAGCTGGGATTCCATTCCCACCCCTGGGCTCCAGCTGTGGCTCTTCACCACAAAGAACAATGTTGGGATTGTCCATATGCCTTGCTCAGGGTTCCTGGAAAAATGGAACCTTACACCATAATCATATCTGCTACCTCCTTTTCACAGGATGCAATCCCAGAAAGGAAGAATGAGAAAAGTGTGAAGCAAAACAGTGGGAAGGAGAACAAGTACAAGGGGTGGCCTTGCTGGAGCTGGTCACAGGTTCACAGGAATACAGCTGATCGCTTGGTCTCTGGGACAACTCGAGAGAATCATAGGAAATGACTACACTTCAGGACAGTCTGCTGTGGGGAGAGGGACAAGTCTCCTTCCCATCTGTTAGCTCCTTCCCATCTCCAGCGTCTTGCTGGTTGAAGCTTACCTCAGGGGATATTAACTCTCACAAGTCCAGTTGTATTATCCACTCTTCCAGGAACCAGAGCATCCCTGGGGTGAGTCCAGCCAGGGTGGAGACATGGCCATCTCTCTTGTCACCAGGGAGGGCACGGGTTCCTGAGAGTGGCAACCGAGGCCTCCTTGTTCCATCCACAGAGCAGTGTGAGCCCTGGCTAAGACCTCTGCAGTTCATAAGCACAAGCAGCAGGAGCAACCCGGATGAGGCAGTAACTGAGTCCCTTCCTCTGTCTAAATATTTTTCTACATGAAGATCACTCTAGTCAGAGCCACATGTAATGAAGAGAGAGGCCTTTAATCTCTTCCACTGAGGTAGTAGCATGATCTAAATTTTAAATATAGAGAACTTGAGAGCTAGAAGGATTATATGATTTAAATGAGGTTTTATAGCTATTTAGACATGGTGGTGAGAAAGATAATGCAGGTACCCTAGATCATTCTAAATTTCTGATTTTTGTTGGTAAAATAGAGTTAATATGCTTGCAACAGGATGAGATCTGGTGCGAAGAGTTACGGAGAGGAAATCTGTGGATGTGTGTGTGGCTGGAATTTGGCTACTTGTTTTGGAATAAGCAAGCATAACAGTTGGATGATTTGGTTAACACCTGAACCAGAGAAGGCCATTAATAGATGTTGCCTGTAAATGTTTTATTCGTAACGGAGTGATCTTTATGGAGAGTGCAAACATTAGAAGCTGTTAGTCCTTACCGGGGAAGTTTGCAATATCAAATTGTGATAGAAATAACCAGCACTGAAGTTCAGATAATAGAGGAAAGATGGGAGGGGGCACCCACCATTTATCATCATTTTTGTGTGCTAGCACATTGTAATAAGGACAAGCAGTGTCTTGTACGTATATGTTGCACTCTCTTTCCCTGGAGTAGCTAGCTCAAAGTAGTTTTCCTTTCAAAAGCTCATTTAGTCTCATAGCAAAGATTCAGTAGATGAAAGACTAGAGGTGCTGGCCAGGAGCACAAAATCAATTAATTTGAAAAGCACAGTGTAATATATTATAGTTGGTTACTTAGAGATGCTACTACTAAAATATTGTAAAGATCATTGGAAGACACGTTATCATTTAGATATATACATTTCCCACCTTTTGGTTACATGACTCTCTTTAAATCTACTGGAATTTACATAATCTTCCCCCCACATACTTTCTTTATCCATAGTCAGTGGGTTTCAAATCCACACCCAAGTCCTCATTTTAGGCATAAAAAAAAAAATCTTTACCCAGATGCCTATTTTTCTTTACATAAAAACTAATTGGAAATCATCCCTTATCCATGTAAATGTCCCCAATGGAGTCCAAATGATGAGTGTTTTCTTTTGCATTCAGGAAAGAAAATAATAGGAAGAAATGATAGTTAAACACATCAACAAGAACACTCTTTGTATTTCTTGTTTCTGTTAGACACAGGCTCTTAAAAGCCAAGAATTGGGCCGGGCTCAGTGGCTCAGCCTATAATCCCAGCATGTTAGGAGGCTGAGGTGAGTGGATTGCCTGAGCCAGAGGGCTCGAGACCAGCCCTGGCAACTTGGCAAGACCTTGTCTCTACAATAAATAAAAAATTAGCCAGATGTGATAGCACATGCCTGTAGTTCCGGCTACTTGGAAAGCTGCGGTGGAAGGATCGCCAGAGCCCAGAAGGTTGACGCTGGGGTGGCCATGAGCATGCCACTGCTCTCCAACCTGGGTGACGATGTGAGACTCCAACTCAAAAAAAAAAAAAAAAAAAATCTGGAATTGGATTGTAGAATCTTACTCCATGGGTTCACAGCTACAATATTACCAAATGATGAATTTAACAAATTTTTATTGACTGCTTATAATGTATAAAGTGTTTTGCCAGTATGGGATAAGAGCTACATAAAGCTTTCTGCTTACGTATACATAGTGGCTATAGCCTAGTTCTAACAAAGTTTGTCTTATAATGTAAACTTTTGGAATCCCATATTTTTCTTAATACCTGCAAATCTTAAGTCATAATGTCTCAGCCTCAGGTCTGTGTGAATAAAAATTAAAGAAAAACATGTGTAGAGTGTTCTTTCATGCAAGACACGATGCTAGCTACAAATACAGTATTATTTTATTTGAATCTGTATCATAACCATGCAAAGTAGACATCATCCTCATTTTTTAAATGAGAAATTCAGACACCATGAATAGTTCAGTAAGAATTTAGCAGCACACATAGAATTATCAAACACCTTCTGCATCTTATTTTATTTTTGTTTTAGAAGTTTGGCTTAGGATCTTGTTTGGTGAGAGAAGAGGCTGCCCATATGTTTAAGGTTGGCTGATGGTTGTGATTACTAACTCAAGTTTGTGTGTGTGTGGTGTGGTGGGGTGTGTGTGTGTGTGCACATGTGTGTATAGTCTGTTTGAGATGGAGAGATGAATTTAGGATATATTTACATCATTTTTAAAGCTAGGTCTAGGCTAATGCAAATTTCTCAGTTTTAAAAAAAGGAGAAAGTTGAGTTTGCTGGGAGAACAGTAACATTGACCATACTATCTTTAGCAGAAAAGAAAGAATGGTGAGTCTCGGTGAACAGTCTGAAGGTCAGAGAACAACGGCTTATTCCTAAGTAGCCTGAGTGATCACCCAGACATGGTCAGTCATGATGTCTTTCAGCCTTGGACATAATCGAAGGATCATCTGAATCTCCGCCTTGTCTAATGCCTTTATTCCCTGCATTCCTGAGCAAAAGAGAGAAAAGCAGAATTGAATCTGAAGGCAGACTCCATGTGACCAGTATAATTAAATGTAAGAGTGGCTGCTGTGTGAGGCAAAAGGAGAAAACTCAGGAGAAAGGACATGGTATTGTTCTGAAGCAGAGAAGCTGTGCCCTGACAATAGAAAAAGACAAAAATAAGGAAAAAGTAATGACTACCTCACGTCGTGGAGGATCTGTCTTCCATTTAAACTTACACTCCATTGCAGATGTAGAGATCTGAAGAGGACAGAGAGAGCAATACTAGTGATTTTGTTTTTAAATTAGTGACCAAATATAATTAATTATTCCCTTGAGTTTCAGTGGAAACAAAATGAGACAAACTCCAAATTCCTGGGCTAGCCCACTGTACCTTCTAGCCCACTAAAAAATGTGCAAATATTTTATTAGAGTGTGGTACTTCTCTATGCTGACTTGTGTTAACAAAATACATGGCAGTCACAATCCCATCTAATATGGCATTGTGATGTAGTTTGATGTATGCAACAAGCCTGGAGAATAGGTATTTTACAGGTCAAGATCTATATCAAAATTGCTCAGCTTATAAATGATATAGCCAGAATTGGGATCAAGATTGCTGACTTCCAATTTAGTGTCCCCTGCATTATACAATACAGAGAATGACCGTGAGAGTGCTGCTGAGCGGGAAGGTGAGAAAGCACAGACAGTCGTTGGGTGATTGGAAGGTCCCGGCAAGCCAACAATTTAAACATGTTCCGGAAATCTCATCACTCGGGAACCAGCCCTCAAAATACATCTGAGACGTGTCATTTACTTCATCAAGTGATATGTGTGTGTGTGTGTGTGTGTGTGTGTGTGTGTGTGTGTGTGTTCTAAATCACCTTTACCGAGCTATAATTTACATACAAAGACATTCAAACATTTTAAGGTTGATGACTTTTGACAAATTGTATAGAGTCATGTAGCCACCACCTTAATCAAAATATAAAACCTCTCTATCTAGAGAGAACATTTCTTCATGCCCCTTTATGTTCTTTCAGTCATTTTCTCCCCAGTGCATCCTACTCCAGGCAACCACTGATGTGACTGTCATCATTATAGGTAGGATTTTAAATATAAGAAAACATATAGGATCTATTCTTTAGGATGAGGCTTCTTCACTTAACATGATCTCTGTGAGATTTATCCATGCTGTTGCATGTAGTTTACATCGCATTAGTATACCATAATTTAAAAAATTCATTAATTTCAAAAAGGAAATTTAGATTATTTATAGCTTCCTGCTATTATGAATAAAAATGTTATGAACATTTGTGTATATGTATTTATCCACAAATATACATATATGTTTTTATTCAGAGGTGGGGTGACACAAGAATTAGACTGTGCCACAAACGTTTGTTAACATATAATAGACAATTTTTGAAAGTGGTTGAGCCCTTTACCAACCAAAAACATATGAGCCTTCCATTTGTTTCACATCCTTGCTCTTTGGAATTGTGTCATTTTGTGTGTGCACATGTTGCAACGAATTAATTAAAATGTAATGCATAAAAATGAATAAATGCAGGTGTTAACATTGTCGAGATATAATTAGCATAGCTTACAATTCATTCACTCAAAAGTATATAATGCCATAGTTTGGGGTATATTCAATAGTTTTACAGCTATGCATTTTTTTTCTTGTGCAACACAATCAATTTAGAAAAATTTTATCCCCAAGAGAAGCCTCTACCCTTTGGAAGTCACCCCTTATCTTACCCTCTACCTCATTAACCTCCCTAAACCCAAGCAATCATTAGTCTACTTCCTATCCCTATAGAATTACCTATTTGGAACATTTTATATAAATGGTATTATATAGCATGTGGTCTTTTATCATTGCCTTTGTTGACTTAGCATAATGTTTTCAAGGTTCATCTGTGTTGTATTGTATATCAGTACTTCATTCCTTTTTATGGCTGAATAATATTCCTCTGTGTGGATCTACCTCATTTTGTTTATCCAGTCATAAACTGATGGACATTTGAGTTATTTCTACTTTGGGGCTATTGTGAATAGTACTGCTGTGAAATGTTCCTGTACTAATTTTTGTGTGTACATATGTTATCATTCCTTTGGTTATATACCTAAGAGTAGAAGTGCTGGATCATATGGTAGCTATGTTTTTGTTTAACCTTTTGAGGAACTGCCAGACTACTTTCCAAAGTTGCTGCACTATTTTACATTCTCACTGAAATGTATGACTGTTCCAATATTTGAACACTCACACAAACACAAATGTGTTAATTTCCATCTTTGTGATTCTAACCATCCTAGTGGATGTGAAGTGTTATCTCATTGTGGTTATCACTTGCATTTCCTGGATTGCTAATGATCTGAGTTGTCTTTGATGCGCTTATTGGCCATTTATGTATCTTCTTTGGAGAAATGGCTACTTAGAATCCTTTCCCATTTTTGACTGTGTTGTCTTGTTTTAGTGATTTGTAAATGTTCTTTATATATTCCATGTAAGATTTCCTAATCTGATTTGCAAATATTTTCTTTAATAAATTTTGTGGTTGTCATTTTACTTTCTTGATGTTGTTCTTTAAGACACTAAACTTGTAAATTTTGTTGAGGTTCAATTCATGATTCTTCTTTTCTTTTGCTGCTTTTGCTTTTGGTGTCATATGAGAAACAAAAATGGTGCTTATAAGAAACCATTGCTTAATCCAAGGTCATTGAGATTTATCCCTATGTTTTCCTCTAAGAGTTTTAGATCTTACATTATTTATTTTGAGGAAATTTTTGCATTTGATATGTAGTAACGTACAGCTTTAATTTTTTGCATGTGAATGTTTAGTTTTCCCAGCATTATTTGTTGAAATACTATTCCTTCCCCTATGAACTGTTTGGACCGCCTTGTCAAAGATCAGTTGATCATAAGCATTGCCTCTGGACTCTCGGTTTTATCCCATTAATTTATATATTTTTCCTTGTGCCAATATAACAGCCAATTACTATAGTTTTATAGTAAGATATGAAATCTAGAAATGTGAGTTGTCCAGACTTATTCTTCCTTTTCAAAATTGTTTTGGCTATTCTGGGACTCCTGAATTACCATACGGATTTTATCATCAGCTTGTCAATCTCAGCAAAGAAGCCAGCTGTTATTTTGATAGTAATTACATTAAATCTGTAGATCAATTTAGAGAATATTACCATTTTAACAACATTAAGCCTTTTAATTTATGAACATGGGATGTCTTCTTAATTACTTAGATTTCCTTTAATAACTTTCAACAACGTTTTGAAGTTTTCAGAATGTAATTTTTCCACTATTTTGTTAAATTTATTGGTAAGCATTTTATTATTTTTGATGCTGTATTAAAAGTAATTGTTTTCGTGAATTCATTTTCAGTTTGTTTTTGAAAGTGTGTAGAAATACAATTGATTTTTGCATATTTATGTTGTATCCTGCAATATTATTGAACTCATTTATTAACTGTAATAGGTTTTTAGGGGATTTTTTTAAGATTTACTATATATAAGATCATGTCTTCTGTGAACAGAGATAGTTTACTTCTTCCTTCCCAGTTTTAATGCCTTTTTATTTCTCTCTCTTTTTTTTTTTTTTTTTTTTTTCCTAAGTAACCTTGGATAGAACCTAAGTACAATGCTGAATAGAACTGGTTGAGAACAGACATTTTTGTCTTTTTTCTGATCTTAGGGAAAATAATTCAATCTTTCACCATTAAGTATAATGTTAGCTATGGTTTATTTGTAGATCCACTTCATCAGATTGAGGAAGTTTTCTGCTATTTCTAGTTTGTTGTGTGTTTTTTTTATCATGGAGTGTTGGATTTTGTCAAATGCTCTTACTGCGTTTACCTTACTGCGTCTATTGAAAATGATTATATAGTGTTTGTACTTTATTTTGTTGAAATGGTGCATTATTTTAATTTTCAGATGTTGACTCAATCTTGCATTCCTAGTATATATCCCATTTCGTCATAGTATGTCATCATTTTTGTATGTTGCTGGATTTCGTTGGCTAGTGTTTTTATTGAGCATTTCCTCGTCTATAAGAGATATTGGTCTTGGGATTAGGATAATA
Organism: Tarsius wallacei; assembly: GCA_963574415.1. Classification (NCBI taxonomy): domain Eukaryota; kingdom Metazoa; phylum Chordata; class Mammalia; order Primates; family Tarsiidae; genus Tarsius; species Tarsius wallacei. Next base: position 6,408 of record CAUYQG010050075.1, on the reverse strand, counting down.
CTAGCTGTATACAAAGGGCTGAGAAGTATTCTCTACTAATTTTTAAGACTAATTTTTGAAAAATTGATATTAATTCTTCTTTAAATGTTTAATATAATTTCCCAGTGAACCCATCTGAGCTTAAGATTTGTTTCTGAGTAAATTTAGACTACTAGTTTAATATTTTTCTTATAAATCTATTCAGATTTTAAAAATTTCTCCTTGAGCAAATTTCAGTAGTTTGTGTCTTTGTATAAACTTGTTTATTTTATCTAAGTGTTCTAGTTCATTAGCATACACTTATTCATAGTATTCCTTTATGATCCTTTTTGGGGGGGGGGTAAGTGTAAGTGTAGCCTAATGCTTCCTCTTTCGTTCCTAATTTTAGTAATTTAAATTTTATCTCTCTGTTTCTTGGTCATTCTTGGTAAAGGGTTGTCAATGAACCAACTGTTCTTTATTTTAATTATTGTTCTATTTTTTGTATAATTAATGTATGCATATTCCTTATTATCTTCCTTCTTCTACCTGGTTTAGGTCTAGTTTACTCTCTTTTTTCCCCAGTATATTAAGGAGAAGTTTAGGTTATTGATTTGAAGTCTCTTTTATTTTTTAAATAGTAACATTTATAGCTGTAAATATCCCTCTAAATATTGATTTTGCTGTATCCCATGAGTTTCATTTTCATTTACCTCAAAGTATTTTCTAATTTTCCTTTGGTTATTTATGGTAAGATATGTTCACATATTTGTGAATTTCCCAAAGTCCCTTGTTGTAGATTTCTAATTTCAATCCATTGTGGTCAGAAAACATACTTTGTATGATTTCAGTTCTCTTAAATTTATTGAAACTTGTTTTATTGTCTTGCATATGGTCTGTTTGGAGACTATTCCCTGTGTACTTGAAAAGGATGTTTATTTTTCTATTGGATAAGGTATTCTATGTCAATCCCTGTAAATTTTAGCCAGTCCAATGAGTGTTAAATGCTGTTTCATTATGATATTTATCTATGTTTTTCTGCTTACTGATGGTGTTAAGTATCTTTTTGTGGGCCACTTGTATGGTTCTTTTATTATTGAGTTGTAGGAGTATTACCTATTTGGGCTACAAGTACCTTGCCAGATATATTTGTATTGCAAATATTTTCTTTCACTAGTTGGCTTACACTTTCGTGTTCTTAAGCTATTTTGTTTTTAAAAAACTAAAGGTTTTACTTTTGATGAAAACCAAATTGCCATTTTTTTCTTATATTTTTTTCTCTTATATGTATATAGCTTTGTGGCTAGTCTAAGACTTTTTGACTACCCCAAGCCCATGAGGGTGTTTTTCTATATTTTCTTCAAGTCATCTTAGCTTTTATGTTTAGATGTACAGTTTATCTGAGTTCATTTTTATATGCTGTAAGGAAGAATTGAGATAATTTTTCAGCTATCTTAGAACATTTGTAGACGATACTATCCTTTTACTCACTGACTTACATTGGTGACTTGTTAAAAATCAATTGACTATATATATTCAGTTATATATTCCTATGTATGTATGTATTTTGGGACTAACTCTTCTCTTCCATTCGTTTATATGTCTGTCCTTATGCTAAGGCCACCATGTATTGATTACTGCAACTTTCTAGTAGGCCTTAAATGAAATAGTATCAGTAAATTCTCCAATTTGATTACTCTTTTTTCATATTTTGCCTATTCTATACGCTTTTCCATATATATTTCAGAGCAAGTCTGTCAATTTCTTTCTTTTAAAAAAACAAACAAAAAAGGTAGTGTGTTTTTTACTGATGTTTATTTTTGTAAATTTTTCGTTTGTTTAAATTGACATACTATAATTGTACATACTTATGAGTACAATGTGATGTTTCTATATATATCTATGTTTTATAATGATCCCGTCGGGATAGTTATTGTATCCATTGCCTCATGCATTTATTATTTCTTTGTGGTGAGAACATTCAAAAGCTTCTCTTCTAGCTGCTTTGTAAATGTAATATTTTACTGTAAACCATAGTCACCCTCCTGTGCAATAGCAGGTTGTAGTCCATCTATCTAATTGTAACTTTGTGCCCATTGACTGACCTCTATTCATCTTCCCCTCCCCCCTCCCCTTCCTAGTCATTATTCCACTCTCTGTGTCTATGATACTAACTTTTTTGTTTTAATTTAGATTTCACATATGAGTGAGATCATGCAGTATTTGTCATTCTGTGTTTGGCTTACTTCACTTAACTTGATGTCCTCCAGGTTTATCCACGTTATTGCAAATGACAGGATGTCATTCTTTTTTATGGCTGAATAATATTCCATTGTATATACAACATTTTCTTTATCTAGTCATCCATTGTTGGACACTTAGGCTGATTTAGTATCTTAGCTATTGTAAATAGTGCTGCAATAAACATGAGAGTGCAGATATCTCTTTGACATACTAATCTCATTTTCTTTAGATATGTATCCAGCAATGAAATTGTTGGATCATAAGCACTAATATAGCAGACCTGAGACTGCTATCTTTAGAGAGGACTGCTTGCCAGCTTGCTTTTGATTGTTGTCTCAGAACTTGATTTGTAAACAGTTCTCTAAATTTATAAAACAAACAAAAAACACTTTGCCTATCTAACAAGAATGGTTCACTGTGCATAGACTCTGTACAAGTAATGTGGCTAATACTGAACACCCACTTTCCTTATAGGACTCTGGAATTTTGGAACAGACTAGGCAGGAAGTGCCTATGTGACCACGCCCCAAGTTAAAACTTTGTTGGCTGAGTCTTTAGTGGAGTTCCTTAGGCAGAAACATCATACACATGTTGCTCATTTTGCTTGCTGGGGAAAAGTGTGCTTTCTATGACCCGTCACAGAAGAGAAAGTGCATTAGACTCTGCCTGTTTCTCTATCCCTTATGATTTAGCAGTGTGTCTCTAATAAATCTTATCCATGAGTACAACTATATGCCAAGTCCTATGAGGAGTTCTTCTAATGAATATCTGAGGTTATGGGGGTAGTCTTAGGGACTCCCTAAGACACACTATTGAATTATTCTATTCCAATATGTTGTTGCTGGTATATAGAAATACAATTGATTTTTGTGTGTTGACCTTGTATTCTGTGACCTTACTACATTTACTTATTAGTTCCAGCTGTGCTTTGTAGATTTTTTATGTTTCTACATAGGAAATCATGTCATCAACGACTACAGGCAGTTTTATTTTCTTCCTTTCTAGTTGCTGATCTTTTTTACTTGTTTCCTGTGTTTGCCGTAGTAGGACATCTGTTGGATGAACGTAGTAGGAGTGTATATTCTTGCCTTTTTTCTTATCTAAGGTAGAATACGTTCCATTCTCTCATTATTAATTTATTATTGATTTTATCAATTTATAACTAAATTATTTTGCTGATATTTTTCTAAGGGCAAATTCCTCAAAAACAGGAGATAAGAGAAAGCACATATTGTGTAGGTGCCAGGTGATCAAGGATTGAGGGAGAAGGACTTTATTGATGAGGATAAAAAGAGATGAAAAGTGGCATTGTGGAACTCAAAACTACTTAACATCCTTTGCAGATTTTCTCTGAATTTTCCTTTCTTCTTCTTCACTTATATATCTCTTAGTTTCTTGGCCAATGTCTCAAATGGTAGGAGCTAAAAAAATAAGACTTTTGAGAATACTTGAATCAAAAATCAATCACTCAGAGGTATTATTATGAATTTTGTTGGATGCTATAATTGTATTTAGTAATATAATATCAAAAGTACTATTTTTTTAGAGATATATTCTGAAATATTTCTGCAGAAAATGACATAATGTTTGAGATTTGCTTTAAAGCATTCCAACAAATAACAACAATAACTAAAATTAGAGTGTCAGAATATTGATAATTGTAAAAGCTGGGTGCTATGTGTATCAATCGTACTAAAACAAATCTTTAAAAAAATCAATCCCCTGTGCTAGTGTTTGAAAAATGGGTATGTTCTGGTATGGGGACTCCTATTTTCTCAGTTCCAAGAAATTAAAAGCATATTTGTCAATTACTTTGTGTAGCAGGTTATTGAGAACTGGAAAAAAAATATTACTGTTAACAAATCATTAGTCATCAAAAGATGAGAGCAATGCTTGTAGAAAGAATAGTCTACTTTCATTGTCTCATCTTCCTTGGGCCATAGTCACTGCTTAACTCACTATGGTACTTAGATCACCATAGGCCCTCTGTTTGCCAAATCCAGTAGATACTCCTTCCTTATCTTACTTGAACATTCTGCCTCCTTTTGTATTGTTTACAGACTGCCTGCTCCTTCTTGATGATTTCTGTTCCTTTGCTTGGCCTCTGTTCCACTGAGCTAGTGCTGTGTAAGAAATTACTTCTAAGCACAGTGATGTAAGCCAAACCATTTTATCATGCTCACAGGTACTTTGGGTCAGAGGTTTATGTTGTATACAGTGGGATTGGCTTGTCTTTGCTCCATGATGCCTGGGGCCTCAGTTGGGAAGACCTAAATGCTGAGGTGAGTTGACAGCTAAGGACTTGAATCATCTGGAGGCCTCTTCACTGACTTACGCTAATCTGTCAACCAGAATCCCTCCACATGGTCTCTCTAAGTAGTCTTTCTTCATCACCTTTCTTGGGCTTCCTTGTAGTATGTTGATGGGTTCCTGGAGGACAGGTGCAAACCACATCACAATCCTACTCAGGGAAAGGGGAAATGATCACGTTCTCCACCTCTCAACGGTAGTACTGCAGAAGCCAAGGTGGCATGGGGGATATTGCAGAGATCTTTGGAAAACATAGTCTTTCTCAACCTAGTAATGCTGTTTTATGGTTCTCCTCTCTTTTGGAATTTCTTTCTTAACCTTAGTTTCAGCTTCTTCTCTATTTACTGCTTAAATGTCAATAATCTTCAGGGTGGCTCTGATATGTATCCTTTCCTTTTTTCACTCTACACTCCTCTCCTTTTATCTTATTCAAGCCTGCAGCTATAACTTATACCAATATGTCACTGCAATAAACATGTAACAAGTCTTTGCTCCTGAGATTCAAATCCAAATAGCTATTTACAAGACACCCCCTTTTGAATACCCTATAGCAACTTTAAGCTTATATTATCCAAATGGAACTCATTATTGTTCCTCTGTCCTCTATGCTATATTCTTCCTATACTACTTATTCCAGAGAATAGCACCACTACCCACTTGCCCCCGACAAGAACTTCTATAGTATCTTAGATTCCTTATTTTTATTCCACATATCTTTTCAATAAATTTACGAGTCCTACCAATTAATTCTTCCAAATTTCCTTTAAATATATTCAGTTCTCTCCATTCCCTCTGCCACTGCCTACCTGAGGCACGTATTACCTCTTATTAGGATCACTGCACTTTTTCTCTTACTAACTAGTCCATTTGTCTTTAGACTTGGTCTGGTCTCTACTTCCTCCTCAATTCTGCTGCTAGAGGGCACTGTTTATCACAGAAAACTGTTTATGTTACCATCTTGCTCAAATTTTGTAGAAGACCCCCCATTATTCCCAGGAATAGCCCACAGCCCTTTTGCTTGCCATATATAGATGCCTGCCTACATGCCCACACTGAATGCTCACCAGAATTTCCACGAGTACACTTTAAGGTTATGTATAAACACCTCTTAAAATACCATATTTCTTTATGTGTGTCTTTGCACATGCTATTCCACTTGCCTGGAGTTATTTCCTCCATTTATCTTGCATGCTTTTGTTTGTATTTGGCCTTTTTTTTTTTTTTTACATATTTTTCAAGGTTTTATTGCAAACCAAAATTGGTTTATCACACACAAAAAAAGTTGTGTGGTGAGGAGGAAGGAATTGTACGTATTATAACTATGTTAATTACAGTACATTAAAATGGTGGTTTACATGACAAATAAGCCTATAAGTTTAAATATACTAGTGTTGTATTTGGCCTTTTTTTTTTTTTTTTTTTTTTATTATTTTATTTTATTATGTTATTGTGGGGTACAGTTAGGGGTTAGGCATACAAAAATATTTCGTTCAGGTACCCTTGTTGATAAGAGGTGTCTCCCCATCCTCAGATAGATACCCACCATCATTAATCCCATTCCCTTCACCCCCCCCCCCCCCCAGTTTCCCACCACAGTCAGACATTTTCTTGTGGTAATACCCTCATCCACCCCATCCGGCAGATGAGAGCAACATCTTGCCCGGGATCCCAACATTAGGAAGCCGGGCTCGGTGGCTCAGCCTGTCGTCCCGCGCCTTGGGAGGCCGAGGTGAGTGGATGGCCTGAGCCCGCGGGTTCGAGACCCGCCCGGGCAACTTGGTGAGACCTCATCTCTACAATAAATAAAAAATTAGCCGGGCGTGGTAGCGCGCGCCTGTAGTTCCAGCTACTCGGAAGGCTGAGGCGGAAGGATCGCCGGAGCCCAGCAGGTCGAGG
>CAUYQG010050073.1:0-32872 GCA_963574415.1 Tarsius wallacei | reverse complement strand
TGACTGATGATGTGGTCATTCATAGAGTACACCCCATGTGGTGATGAGTAGAATGTATATTCCGTGATTGTTAGGTGGAGTGTTCTATAGTTATCAATTGAGTCCATTTGTTAAGGTTCCAGATGTCCTTGTTGATTTTTTGTCTTGATAATCTATCTGTCTAGGGTTGTGAGTAGGGCATTACAGTCCCCAGCTATGATAGTGTTAGAATCAATATCTTTTTTTAGTGTACCTAGAAGCTGCTTTATGAAAGTTGGTGCTCCTATGTTGGGTGCATACCTGTGTAGGATAGATATTTCTTGTTGATGGATTGAACATTTTATCATTATATAGTGACCTTCCATATCTTTTTAAAATTTTGATAGCTTAAAGGGTATTTTGTCTCATATTAAGATCATGACTCCTGCTTTCTTTTCTGTTCTGTTTGCCTGAAATTTTGTTTCCCATCCTCTTTCTTTGAGTCGGTGAGTATCCTTTCTGGTGAGATGAGTCTCTTGGAGACAATATATTGCTGTCTAATGATATTTTATCTATTTTGTCATTCTATGTTTTTCCAGTGGTACATTTAGTCCATTCACATTCAGGTAAATTATTGAAATGTGAGAGTTCATCCCTGTCATGAGGTTCTCATAGAATTTGTTGTTGCTGCTGTTGGTTTGTTTGTTGTCCTTCTTTTGATTTTGGGGTTGATTCATGTGTGCTTTATATCTTTTTCCTGAATTCTTGTGAAGGGCATTATTTTTTTCCTTTCCTTCTTCTATGTTTAATACTTTCTTAAATGTTTCTTGTAGAGCTAGTCTGGAGGCAGTGTAAGCTCTTAGGGATCGAATGTCTAAAGAAATATTTTAATTCTCTATCACCGATGAGTCTTAGCTTAGCTGGGTAGGTAATTCTTGATTGAAATTGTTTTTCTTTGAGAACTTTGAAGATTGGGCTCCAAGCTCTCCTAGTCTAAAATGTTTCTGTAGATAAGTCTGCTGCTATTCGAATTGGTCTTTCATAGTAGGGAGTGTGACCTTTTTCTCTTGCTGCTTTTAAGATTTTTTTTATACCTACTTTGTGCAGGTAAATTACTATGTGTCTAGGAATTGATCTTCTCATTTGTTGTCTTGCATGGATTCTCTTAATCACTTGTTTTTGAATGATCGTGTCACTGATGAGATGTGGGATGTTTTCTTGGGTAATTTCATGGAATGTTTGTTCCAGGGTGGTCTCTGTCTCTCTATCTGCCTCAGGAATTCCAACTAATTTTAGGTTTGGCCTTTTGAAATAATCGTTCATCTCTCAAATGTTTTGTTCTGTCTTTTTAAGCTTCTTGTCTATGTTTTTAACATTTTGCATTAGTTCCATATTTTGGCTCTCAAGCGCTGAGATTCTTTCTTCTGCTTGGCTAAGTCTGCTTTCCATGTTTATCAGTTTGCTATTTATTTCATTCACTGTATTCTTTATGGCTGTTATCTCAATAATCAATTCCTTCATTCTTTCCTCTTGTCTCTCCTCAATTCTATTTATTCTTTCTATTAATGTCTTGCTATCTGGGTTTGTAGAGTGAAACCACTCTGGAGGCTCCTCATTGCTTGCATCCCGAAGTCTGTATTCTCAGTGTCTGACCTCCCAGGGGTCTGTGTGAGACCCACATTCTTCTTTTGGTTTTTCTTCATTTGTGTATATTTTCCTCCCCCTTTTTTGACTCTTCTTTAATTCTGTTTTTCAGGGGTGGCGGAGGGTAACTTTTACTTCTGTTTGCTCAATCTCCTATTCTTCCTTATGTGAATCCTCTGGCTTTGTTCAATTCTGAAGCTGGACTGTGGGGGGAGGGGGGCTGAACTTTTTGTTTGCAATTTTGAGATTTAATTTAGAGATGAGCTGTGATTCAGAAAATATCTGCAGATCCCAGTATCTGCTAACAAGTGTGTGGAACCCCTGGAACCCACTTCCCACTGCCTTACAATTAATCCATGCAGTGGGGGTATAGGTTTGCCCCCTGAAAACAAAATGAGGTAAGGAAAAGGAAAAGATGAAAAAAGGAATGAGGGGGATGAGAGGAAGGTGGAGAGAGAGAATAAGAAGAGGGAAAACAGCAGTCATACCAACTAACAAATGAAAAGAGACATAAACAAAGACAGAAGTGATAAAGAAACAAAAATATATAGACAATCATACAAACACACAAACCAACAAACCCACCCATTGATGTAGTCTCCCTCAAAAAAATCCATACACAAACAGGAAGTCTAAAAAAAATATAAAATAATAGAAACAGAGAAAGTACAAAAATGTAATCAAAAATAGAAAGAGAGAAGAGAAAAATTTTTTTTAAACCCACAAAATTCTAACAAAAATAAGCCAACAAACAAGCCCAAGCAGAACAAACAAACAAACAAAACAAAAAACAAAACACTCTGAGGCAGCTCCTGCAACTTAACTTCCTTTCAGCTCTGGTCTCCAGCCCCTTCCCTCTGCAATCAGCACTGGCTGATAGGTTTGCTCTCAGCATGGGTCAGATGCCCCAAGGACTCCTGTGGGAGGAGGGTGGATCAGATCTGGACTCACCCAACTTGCTGACACTTTTGTCAAGTCTCCCTCTCAGATCTGACGCACCTGTGTCTGTCCAGCATGGGGTGGTGTCTGTCTCTCCAAGTCTGATGAGATAACCTCTTGGTCCCAGGTTGGAGGCTGAGTGGAGCTGGGCAGGGCAATACAGGTCCCTGCCTGGTCTCGAGACAGAGAAAATGGCTCCAGCTTCGTTTCCTCACTGGTGGTGGAGCTCTTCTCCAGCTCTCTGCATCTGTTCTCACCACGGATCCAGGGCTCCAGCTGCTTTGCTGTCACAGGTGATGGTGTGGTCTGGGCTCCAGGTGATGAAGATCAGCACTATTCAGCAGCCTTTTCTCAGGAGAGTCCTGAGAACAGCAGACAATCCTGCACACCATGTCCCCAATCTCATGGCGGTTGAGCATTGCAGTTATCTCCAGAGGAGATGCCCGGGTGTATGAACACGGGTATCCCCTCAGATGGACTTTCACTCACCCACCGGCACACACTCACTCACACAGAGAGTCTTTATGGACACTCGCTTTTGTGGAGACTCTAACGGTCTGAACTGTCCTGTCACCATCTTGCCGGGAATCCACTTGTTGCCCGTTTCTAACTGGATCTTTTTTGTTGAGTTTAAAAATTCTCTGTATATTCTGGATACAAGTCCTTTGTCAATTGTGATTTGCAAATGTTTTCTCCTAGTCTGCAAGGCTTTTTAAAATTTTCTGAACACTTGTTTTCACAGCAAATTTTTCGATTTTGTGAAAGTACAATTTATCATTTTTAAAATGCTTTATGGATAACTCTTTTGGAGTTATGGAGAAGAATCATTTGTCTAACACAAATTGCTAATATTTTATCTTTGAATTTTTTAGAAGTTTTATAGCTTTTTAGTTAGCTTTAATGCTTATGAAAGTCTATGATCAATTTTGAGTTGGCTTTATACAAGGTCTGAGTAATAATTTGAAACCCTTTTTTTTTTTTTTACAAATGGATGAATAGATGTTTAATTTTCCAGTGCCTTTTGTCAAAAAGGCTATCATTTATTCATTAAGTTGTTTTTTTCACCTTTGTCAAAAAATAGTAGACTACATTAGTATGGGTATAATTCTGGACTCTACTCTGTTCCATCAATCTTTGTGTCTATTCGTTCACCAATTTCATAAGTCTTCATTACCATAACTTTATAATAAGATTTAAAGCAAGGTGGTGTGATAAAATTTATCACATAATTTTTCAAATAAAATTGTTGACAGCTACAAAGAAAAACAAACACTTTTAGGATCTTGATTGGTATTGCATTGAATCCATAGATCTTTTTAGCCACACGGACCCATGACGTTTTATGGAGCTATACCCTCCCCAGACCTGCCTTTTCTGTTTCCACAAATAGCAAGAAATAGAGCTTCTCCCTCAACCCATTTTCCATCTACCTTCTACTTGCATCTTTCAGTGTCGGTTAAAATATCGTCCGTGTAATACTCATGTGGCCCCAGAGCTCAGAGCAGAGGAAGCCTAAGGAACACAAAAGTAAACGAACATGAAACTTAGTAACAATCTCTATGGATGGCTTATTACTGATCCAGCTGAAATACTCTATACTATACCAGCCTGAAACTACACAAACCTTAAGTAATCTAAACACATATTCGATCGTAATTTTCTCAAGTTATCAAATATCAGTAGGTAGCTCTGTTTAAGGTTAAGTTTATGCATCCAGAGATACATCCTACATTGTCTGAGGAATCAGGACATCTCTCCAGATGGTTGTAGCTTTAACATGTAGATTTACAATGCCTTGACATAGTGCCAGCTCTCCTCTTTGGGCCCCAAATCATTTGATCCTCATTCCTGATGAGATAAAACATCAAGAGTAACAGGACTATATCTTGGTCCAGCATTAAAATGTAACAAGCCCCTCAGAGGGGAACAATTCAAGAAACCACCTTGAATAAAGCAAACTCATAAGATGCACACCATACAATTATAACAGAAGACTAATCTCTCCATTATTTTTAACCCAGTCCCCTTAAGTCATTCTGCTTACAAGTCCTACACAACAGACAATTAAATTGGCCAGTCTTGCACTTCTGCAGCTGTGGCCTTGGGCCCCATCTAATATTCCTTTCTGAAATAGCTATACTTGTCTTTTTGGACCCTCCCAAGGTGAAGTGCACCAAAGATTTGTTTCCTCTCACTGCTCATTACTCACCTTACAAAGAAGCCTCTTCAAATTTGAGTTAAGGAACAGTCATGGCACTTACTATGGTATAAAACTAAGAGGAGATGTGGGAAAATAAAGATTTTTATTCTTGAGAACTGTGTATGATTTTTAAAAAAATATCATGAGTGGTAAAACAGAGAGACGGCCAGGGGAAAGGCTGGGGAGTAGTTGCCAGGAGGCTTTAGTGGACCCTGTGATCTTTGACTTGCCGTACTTTGTCCTGTGTCTTTAAACGAAGCTTGAAGATCCAGAAATGGAATTTTATGAGCAGACTCAGATAAATCAGACTGCGACTCACAGACTGAACACATTCTACATATAGTGGCAGAGATCTTGCTTTCCCAACCAGGAATTTTGTGTATGTGTGTGCCTTTTTGATGGCCCCCATCTCCCTTGTGGTAATGGATCTCACAAGCATTTCAATGACAAGAAACTGCTTATGGAGCCTAATGTTTCAGCAGGGAGAGGCAAATGGTCTTGACAGTTATACAAAAAAATCTGCGATTGTTGATTTGCTAAATCATCTTGTTTTCCTTGTTTCTCTGTCTTGCCTGGTGCTAGACACACATGGTCAAAGTTTGCTTCTTAAATTCCTCTGTTACATTTTAATTTTATTGATAATCCTTCCCATTTCGGATGACTTGTTGCCTTTAGATTGCATTAAAATAATAAAATAGTTAACATTCAGGCACCAACCTGCAATGTTTAAGCAGCAGTTTCTCCTAGTTCTTCACCCCAGAGTTGCCAGATGCCATAAACCCCACCTTTTCCCAAATACCTCCTCATCCATTGTGGCTTCTCAATATTTTGAGTATCCAGCAAAAACCCAACCGGTTAACTCAGGTGGTTGGCAAGAACATGCACATTATAATATAGCAATTTATATTTCATATGCATTATCTATTATAAGCTGGGAGATTAAAAATGAATGATGTGTCTAACTTAAAGGTGATCAGCCATCAGCTCCCAGACATCAAGGATCTGAATTAATCTTGGCCTACAGCATTCTCTATAGTGACCTATTTCAAACACCATTTTTGTATCCATTTACTTCGGGAGTTCAGAAGCTAACACCCACCTTTGGTGACCTTTTCCTTCACTTGTGTATAGGTTCAGCCTACATATATAGTAAATTTGTTGTAATATTTGGCCTTTCAATTTTAGCTCACCTTCTTGAGGATTGCAGCCTTTTTATGTATATCCTCTATTTAGATCACTTTTAGATTCTCATGTATAACTTCATGTGTCATCTTTTTTTTTTTTTTTTTTTTTTAGCTGGAGTCTCACTGCCACCCAGACTGGAGTGCAGCGGCCGCTCCCGGCCACTGCAGCCTCGACCTGCTGGGCTCCAGCGATCCTCCCGCCTCAGCCTTCCAAGTAGCTGGAACTACAGGCGCGCGCTACCACGCCCAGCTGATTTTTGATTTATTGTGGAGATGAGATCTCGCCAAGTTGCCCAGGCGGGTCTCGAACCCGTGGGCTCAGGCAATCCACTCGACTCGGCCTCCCAAGGCGCGGGATAACAGGCTGAGCCCCCGAGCCCGGCTATGTGTCATTTTTGATCAAGTAGACTGGTTAGAGCAGGGAGATTTCTGAGCTGTGGGGAAAGGACACTTGCTTCCGCTATTGCTGCCCCCCACTTTCTCAGAATGTTTGTTGTTGAAAGCCTACCTCCAAGGCAGGTAAGTGCTTAGAGACCTTCCTTGGCGTATGCACATCAGTAGCCAAGCTTACCTTCATTATATGCTAACCGGCATACTAACTGACATAACCTGCAGCATCATGGCAGTTCCTACCCTGACCATTTGCAATAAATCGGGTGGAGGCACAGTTCCAAGAATTGTCCACCCATTTCCCAGAAAAATTCACCCACTTCCTAGACTATTCCACCACTTCATCATCGTAGCTCACAAAAGCCCCAAGCCAAAGGTCCCTGGGCTAACACTCCCTGGATTCGCCTGCCCTTCACCATGAAATATGCGCTGTCCTGTCGCTCTCGCTTTTGATCCATTTCCTGCTGCTTTTCTACTTTTGACTGACCACGAAATTCTTTTTTGTGGCAAGTGCAAGAACCCAGCACACCGTCATCCAACAGCAGTGACAGTGTCGCAGCCAGAAAGTCTACTTATTCTGGAGGCATGTCTTGCCACAGTAGAATTATTTGAAAACAAGGCCGAGTGAGAAAGTTGGTTGTAGGCCTTGGAGAACCTTCAGTACCAACCCAGCGTGAACTCACATTTATTCCGCAAAACAGAACCACTAGAAGTTTCTGTTTTTTCCTTCTTTTTTAAAAAACACGCAATGATAGAGTATATGGCAAGAATAATCTGGTGAAAGTGTAATTTTGGTTTCATATTTGAGAAACTCTTCAAGGAAATTTTTTTTCAACTTAACAGCATATTAAAAACTGAGGGAATAAGTAATTAAAGCAAAATAGTACTAAGCATAATAAAAACAAAAACATAGTGTAAGAAATGTTAAGACGAATGAAACGTATTCCCTGATTGAGTAACTAATTGCTTCAATCAGTTGGGTGTTAACTATCTCTCCCTCATTTCATTTTCTAAGGAGACTAAAGTTGACTGATGGTGGAAGACCAAGGGGACAAAGAAGTAAAGGCTGATTGTCATAAATGGGTGGCTGAGAAAATGGCACCTCGTTTGTGATTTTCTCAGTTTTTGTCCCAACAAGAGAAATGTTGGTAACGTGGCACAGAGAAAGAAGTGATCTTCTACTCTGTACATGGTAACACCACAGAATTCAGATTATTAAATGCAAGTTAAAAGGAAAAGCTATGTCGACTTCAACATGCTGCCAGAACAAATATGCAAGAAGCAGAGAAAATAAAATAAGTAATCTCAAGTATATTTTTATAGACATACATATTTCAAATATTTGATTATGAGAAGAAGAAAGTTGAAAATTAAGGGAATGGGAAAAATTACTAAATTAAAAATATTAAAACAGTTAATATTCAGTTCTAAAATTTACCTAGTCTAACTAATTATATAAAATTCATTTGCAGTGAATTCAAATTAATGCCTAACTTTTCAAACTATAGTATGAGTCCTTAAAATTGCAATTTAGTGGCTAATCAACTTCTAAAATTGCTGTTACATTTTCTTTTTGTGTGGTTTGGGTTTAAATTATTAATAATACTTGTAATTTGTTTTACATACTTTTCTTTTTGAGAACAAATGTGCTCTGGTTTCATAAGGGCTAATTACATTCGTGTTTTAGACATTTATGAGTTTATTTCATAAAATTTTGAACTCTTGATGTACCAAGTGCTAGTTTACTAGGCACATTTTCTCTTTCTCTGTGGATTTGCAGACAATCAAAGTATATATTGAATCTTAATATCCAATGCATAAAGGATCATTGGTTGTCCAGGAGGACTTTTCTATCTTTTCACTATTGCAATTACTTTTTCTTCCCGAATTTTTTTTTTTTTTTTTTAGTTGGAGTGCAGTGGAGGTTGGAGCCTGGAGTGCAGTGGCATGCTTATGGCCACCCCAGTGTCACTTGCTGGGATTCAGTGATCCTTCTGCCTGAGCCTTCCAGGTAGCCAGAACTACAGGTGTGCACTACCACACCCAACTAATTTTTATTTATTGTAACGAGGAGATCTCGCCAAGTTGCACGGGCTGGAATATTTCTTAAAATGCTCATTTAATCATATGTGACTCAATGGAGAATGGAGTCCTAGTGCCTCAAGAACAGTGACTGAGCCCACTGGAAATTGTAGAATGCAGTGCTCTGTACCCACTTGGATGACAGTAAGAGGAAATTTGCAAGGCTGGAGCTGGTGAACAGAATAAATTAATAGGCTAGAGGTTAGACTCTATTACTCACCAATATGAAGTGAAGAGAATAGAGAAAACAAACCAGAACCTAGAAGAACCTTTCTCATATGGTACTAATGTCAGAATTTAGCACACACAAAAAGGATTGAGGATTAATTCTATCCCCAGAGTCCAACTGAGAAATCGTTAATATTGCCAGAAGCTGTCTCCTCATGACATTAAGCATCTATTTAAAAATTAATATTTTAAATTGACATTTTAGAATGACTTTTTTATTAACAAAATGCAGATCGATTTTTTAAAAATTTATCTGTTTAGTTAAAGCAAACACACACACACACACACACACACACACACACACACACAGATTTTTTGTGTTTTATATTATTCTGACTTTTCAATTCCCAGTCCCAAACTCTCTGTGTTCAGGATACCAATCAGACGTACTGGTAACTAAATAGTTGAAGCATATGATTAGACATAGAGAAACACATGCACATGTGTAAAAACACACACACATACGAACTCAGTAAAAATAAAGAATTGGGTATTCTGCCTGATTTGTAGAAAATACCAGAAAGACTCTTTTCTTGATAGCAATCAAAAATAAAAACAAAGTAGAAGTGGTTTATATAGACGAATCTATGAAGCAGACATTTTAAACTGCTTCACGCTGGACCTCCAGAGAAACAAGGTTGTGTAACTAATAAGTTATCAATGGGAATTATGAAAAAAGTGACCTGTAGCCGCAGAAATTAGGAGGAAGCCTCTAATCTATCCCTCAGCAACCTTGTAAGTAAATGACATGTTTGACAAAGTAGTTCATGTTGAGAAACACCATCTGTGAGGAATATTAGAAACTGGGAGGAGATGTCATGCTTGATAAAGCTGGTAATGCCGATACTTATCAGAAGAGCCAGCTCACATTTTTAAAGCTTAGGGAAAAGAGATCCGAGAGAAGAACATGATAAGTCTGAAGAAAACACCTGAGACCACTGCTATTGAAAAAAAGGACATGGGAATCATTCTGTATAAAAATGTTTTTCATTCAAAAGAGTTATTTGTACTTCTCTTCGGGGATTATACCTCCTAATGCTTAACATTTTTCTCTGCTTTCAGCTAACATCTTTATTTGCCCTTTGACACTCATTAAATGCTGTTTCCCAGCACAGACTTCAGCAACAGAAATTTAAAAATAATAAGAAACTAACAAGCTTCGTTTCTTCATTTTGGATACCCCTTTCAATTTAATAAATATGTTTGGAGAGGTGACTCTGAGTCAGATTCTGTGCTGGACATTACAGGCTGCTATAAACTGAATGTGTCTCTCCTCCAAAACTCATGTTAAATTTTAATTATTAGTATGAGAGTATTAAGAGTCGGGACCTTTAAAAGATGATTGGGCCATGAGGGTCCTGCCCTTTCGAATGAATTCATGTCCTTGTCTTGGGAATGAATTCGTTATTGTGGGAGTGGGTTCACCCTCTCTGGCATGTCTCCACCCCTCTTCTCCTCTCTCTCTCTCTCTCTTTCTTTTTCACTCTCCACACCCTCTACTATATATGTCTTTGCTCTTCAACCAGGTGATGCCTTCTGCCGTGTTATAATGGAGCAAGGAGGCCATCACCAAACGCTGGCACCTTAAGAACGAACGACCCAGCCTCCAGAACAGTGAGTCGATGGATTTCCGTTCATTTTTAATCATCCATTCTGTGGGTCTGTGGTATTCCTGTCATGGTTGCACAAAAAGGGCTAAGATACAGGCACTCGCTTCCCCTCAGGAAGCCCGAGATGTAAGATAGATGCACACACAAAAAAAGTGTCTCATTACAACTTCATTCTGTAAATTTCCACAGTGAGTAATTTCTGTTCAGGAAACTATAGGGGCTGGTTTGCCACGAAGATCTCACAGGAGCTGTGTTGTGAAGTTCTTCAGGTAGCAAGGGTCAAGTTAGAAATATGTGTGGTACACAGACTTCATAAAGACACTTACATACCCGTATTTCACTGAAACCCGAGACTACACAAGTTTCTCTAACCATCTTCGTAAATGCATTTTACATACCTGTAGTTACCTGTAAAACAAAAAGGTTAACATTCAGCCATCTCCACTTAATTACAAATTCTATGTTGGTGGTGACAACTGCTTTGTTCGCCATTTAATTTCCAGCAATTAAGACACATTTACTAAGTTCAAAAACAGTAAACTGACAGACTGTTTTAAAAGTCCCTTGGTTATGTTTCCCTATACAGTTGTCCTGATACCCACTCTATAAATAATTATATTTTCTTTACTAAAAAAATAAAGAAAAAGACAAATTATGTCTATTAAGAAAGTTGTACTAAGGGTTGTCTGTTTTATGGAAAGATGAATATCTCATATGGCAACACATGAAACATACAATGCTTTCAGAGTTCTTGTAAGAAAACTTGCTTTAATGAGTATTTGCTCTCTTCTTACTGGGGCTATAAAATGGACAGGAAACTATTCACCCAACGTACTTCAAATGGCTTAAAGTAGTTAAGAGTACAACTCAACAAAAGAATTTTTTCCTGTCCAGAGATGTGACAAAGGAATTTAAGAACTTTGAATGCTTCCCTTTGAAACATTTCTTCAGTGTGAAAGTAAAGCTTTTGTCTTTATTCCTTTTTGAAACAGGTAGTAAGAACTGCTCAGACTTTTAGGGAACAAAACAACATTTCTTACAAATCAAAAGGCTGAATATGTCAGTAAAGGGATCGATTTAGTGCAGTCATTATCTAATTGTTTGACATCATTTGGTTAAAGGTCAAAGGGCAACGGAAAGTGTTTTGCCTTTGACTGAAGTTTCCTATGTCATAAAATTTCCCTTCGTTTCTTATTTGAAATAAAAGTAAATTTAGCTAGGATATTGGTCGGCACTTAAAACTTTGAGTAACTACAAAGGGATTAGCAGATATGTAAAGCATAATTAAGCAAGTCGATACTATTTGCTGGATGCTTTCTGTATACCAGAATGTGCTGGTCTTGGGGAAACAACATTGACGCTCTTGGAGCTACATTTAGTTATGTGGAATGTTGCAAGTGCCCTACTAGCTTGAGAAGTGTGTCTACTAGCTCAAAAACACTGGTAAGATGTTGATAATGTAATTAAATACATGGCTAGGAAGACAAATACAACCATAATAACCCAGCCCCAGTACTTAGAGTTATGTTAAAAAAAAGAATGCGCTGGAATTAGGAACTCCTGTCCTACAGATGCCATGAGCATGAAGAATTTTATAAAACTAAAGGTGAGTATCTACAGTAATTCAATATAAGATCAATTTTATTATTTTAAAGGCAAACATGGTGATGGAAATATTGTTTCATCATTCAATAAGTTATTTAAGAGATACATTCTATAAAAGTCTTGCTGATGTATATGTGCTTATTAGAACAGGAAACAGCCATATACAGGCATACATTGTGTGATTGTATTTTGCCTTATTGTACTTCACAGATATTGTAGTATTTCACAAATTGAAGATTGTGGCAACCCTGAATTAAGCAAGTCTATTTCCAATAGCACATACTCACTCCATATCTCTGTGTCAGCATCTTTTTGCAATAAAATACTTTTAAAATTAATGCTTGCACATTGCGTAATAGACACTATACTATCAAACACTTAATAGAGCAAAGTAAACATAACTTTATATGCACCGGAGAACCAAAAAGTGACTCACTTCAGTGTGCTATCCATTTGACTGCATTGAATTTCCAATGTCTCCAAGGTTGCCCATATTCAGTAAAGTGGAGAGGAAAAAGAAATTAGACACTTTGCATGATAGTCATTTTACTATTAGAACCAATTATTTTTAGTGCAACTTGTCCTGTGTTTGGATTCCAGCTAATTCACTTGTGCGTTGGATAAGACAGTGAGAGATCACATCTAAATATCTACTTTAATGACTTCTTGTGAATATTAGAACAATACACTAGACACAATAGATGGTCAATAAAATCAATGATGAAATGATTGCCATGAAATAGGATTCCCATCTCTTGCTCTTCATGTTCTATTATGACCCCTCTCCTCTTTATAACCTTCTATTCTTTTTTATTCCTTTCCCACTTCAGAAAGCAGGTCTAAAGTATATAGTGGCTAGACCATGGTGATCTTAAATGTGGCTCCTAGGCCAGTGTTTTTTGTTTTACCTGGAAGCAGCTAGTATGAGAGGTGGCGGGGGGGGGGGGAGGGGGAAATCTATTTTTCATTAATAATTGAGTACACAAGGGACCTGTCAAGATGAAAAGGGTTTAAAATGCCTCCCGATCATCACATCTCACAGAATTTATTGATCCACTGAGCGATGCAACTCACAAAGCAAAAGTAGACGACTGTGAAGGAAGGGAGAAAAAGGCACAGAACCACAGTCCCATATAGCTATTCGCGTTAACCAGAAAAACAGGATGGTAACATCATGCAAAACATACATGAGGAAAAAAAAAATCAATTAGGGATCATTGTTCCAAGACTGCATGTGAACAAAACTAAAATCTTTCAGTCATAAGGAATAGGCGCTAGGGAGAAAGAAATGGGCACATGAAATATGCAAAGTATATAAGCAATGCATCTTTAAAAAGTATGTTAATATGTATGTAGTCTATGTGGAATTGTTACGCATTCAGTGCTGTCTCTGGATTCAGTCTTCAGAAATTTCTTGCCTTTCAATCATTGCCTACATTTAGACAGTGTGTATCCTGTGGCTTATTTCCTCTGAACTTTATTATTTTTGAGAATTAGTCTGATTAACTTGATCAATGTAAAGTACTTTCTTCCTCTCTATATAATCATTATCTAATGATTATTAACTAGCTTTTGAGGTATATCTTCAAGAAAGTCTTCAAAATGTGAAAAAAACCAACATTTCCAATGCTATTCCATCATCTTTGGGCGTCCATATTTTCTGTTAAGAAGTTAACTGTAATTGCATCATTGCCTTTAAGGTAGTGTGCTTTTTTTTCCTGCATACTTTTAAGGTTTTTACTTTCTTATTAGATTTTTGTAGTTTTATTATGGCATACATAAAAGTTTTACTTATTTATTATTTGTGTGTTTATTCTATTTGATTTGGTAGTCTTATTGATATCGTTCATCAACTTTTAAAAATTCTTGGTCCTTATTTTATCAAATATTGTTACTGTTCTAATCTCTCTTTATTTCTTTAAGAAGTCAGTTACATGCCTTTAGATTGTTTCATCCTCTCCTTTTGTGTTTTCCACTTTTCTCTCAGTGTTTCAGTCTTGATGCTTTCCTGTGAATCTATTTTTACTCACTAATCTTCTATAGTGTCCAATTTGCTATTATGCCCATCCAGTACAGTCCTAATTTGAACAATCCCAGGATTTTTACTAGTTCTTTTTGTATAAATTGCGATTCTTTTTTAGTATGTCAGTTTTTCCATGTATTTTCTTATCATATTAATTGTAGTTATTTTAATGTCATGCAAGATAACTCCAATATCTCGATCATCTGAAAATCTGTTTCTGTTATCTGTTTCCCCTTTAGGTTCTGACATTTAATGTAGATGTTTCATTTGTTTGTTTGCTTGCTTGCTTGTTTAGTGAATACTGGACATTAAAACTAACAAATTGTATGGGTTACAGCAACTCTTTAGCTCCTGGCAGGCAGTCTGAGTGGAAACACATCATATTAACCTAATTAAGACTTGCTCTTCTTTGGAAAAATAATTAATTTTGCAAAATAAATTATTGAAATTGTATACTTGTTATAATTTGTCCCCTAGAAAAATTGTTGCAGCATTAGAATGTGTCAACAGAAAAATCTCACAGAACTTACCACAGAATAACCAGAAATCGATGTTTTGTATTTTAGTTGTTTCACATTTTAAAGCATGTAGTGCATAATTATTTCTGTATTTAGGTTGATTACTTATTATAATTTTTCTTATTTATTATGTGACTCAATTAAATCTCAAGTCATAGCACATCAGTCTTCAAATGGGCTAAAGAGCTTCCTGCTCCGTCTTACACCTAGGGTGAGTACCAACTTCCTGGGAGTTAAACCCAGGATTACCACACACCTCTTCTCTATCTCCTCTTTTCTCTTTATGACAATGGGGGTAGCAGAATCAAATACAGACTTTGCATATGTCAAGAATGGGATAGCCGGCTCGGTGGCTCAGCCTGTCATCCCGCGCCTTGGGAGGCTGAGGTGAGTGGATTGCCTGAGCCCGCGGGTTCGAGACCCGCCTGGGCAACTTGTGAGACCTCATCTCTACAATAAATCAAAAAATCAGCCGGGCGTGGTAGCACGCGCCTGTAGTTCCAGCTACTTGGAAGGCTGAGGCGGAAGGATCGCCGGAGCCCAGCAGTTCGAGGCTGCGGTGGCCGGGAGCGACCACTGCACTCCAGTCTGGGCGACAGAGTGAGACTCCAACTCAAAAAAAAAAAAAGACAGTCAACACAAGAACGAAAGTACATGTCATGGCCTCTCAGGATGTGCCTCCCATGGGTTAAACCAAGCCAACTCTTGTCCCCATCATTCAGACCATGTGGTTCTGAGTTCCTCAGACATTGAAGTTGTCTTTCTGGACCGGGTGGTGATAAAGAGCCTTTTGTGACAATGGAAAGACTAAAGTTTGACATCTGTCATTTGCCAAATGTATACATTCGTTAACCTCTTTGAATCTCAACTTCACCTCTAGGAAGTAGGTATTTCAGTAACTCCCTCATAGAGTACAGTAAAAAATACTATGAAGTAATGCAGGCACAACACTCAATATCGCACCCCAAATACAGTAAAGATGTAACATATATGATCTATTATTAAGGTATTATGTCTGTTAGCTTTAGCTGTAAAAAATAATAAAATAAAAAATCCAAAAGTTCAATTTAATATCTTAAAATAGAATAACTTACTAACTCATGAATCTGTGTGCTGGTGACTTGGGCTAGACTCAGCTCGAGTGTTCTAATGATCTTGGGTGGACTCCCTCATATGTTTGCCGTCTGCTGATAGTGGAAGGTCTCGCTCACGGTCTGGTGGTTGACTGGCTGCATCTGTGAACTCTGTACAGGTGCTCTCATCATTCATCTGGTCAGCCTTGGCTAGTTCACATAGTGGAGGTGCAGGATTCCCAGGATCCCTCAAAAGGCTGTCCTTCTGCGAAGTGCTTTCCAGGGGTCCACTTGTGTCATGTTTGCTACTGTCCTTTTGCTAAAGAAGGTTTAGAGTTGAAAGCAATACCAAAGGTCATAAATGCAAGGAAGGGGCAAAAAAGGGTGCAATCTGTCTCCGATTAAAATTCTTCTTCTAAAAATAAGTATTTTAAAGATACTGGTGGAGGATGGATGACTCTGTTGGAGATTGAATTTGTGTTTGTTCCCTGGCACATTAATGACTGTGTGTGTGTGTGTGTGTGTGTGTGTGTGTGTGAAAGAGACAGAGAGAGAGAGAGAAAAAGAGAGAGAGAGAGAGGTAAAGAGAGGTAAAGAAAGGAAGGAGATGGAGAACAGGGCTAACTCAGATGGCCAGCCCAGAGAAAAGATCCCTGAGGCAAGTGGCTTTGGTAGCTTGTGCCCTCTGGCCTCTGGGCAAGAGGACTGATGGCCAGAGGGCCCCCAGCTCTGGCCAGCCCACCTTTCCAGTACTCCATACTCTGGTGATATAAGACAGAGCAAGGGCACCAGACTTGTCTTAGAGAATTCTATTTCTTCCATTCGTCTCTTCATGCTGCATATGTGGAGTGCTGTCTCCGGGATAGATCTGGGCCACGTGAAGTATCTAGTGTGGCACTACTACCTTTTTTTCTCCAGTGATCATAGACAGGACATTTTGCTTTTTCATCTGTTTAATGAAGGCATTAGATTGGTTGATTTCAAAGATATCAGCCAGGCTCGGTGGCTCAGCCTGTAATCCTGCGCCTTTGGGAGGCTGAGGTGAGTGGATTGCCTGAGCCCGCGGGTTCGAGACCCGCCTGGGCAGGCGAGACCTCATCTCTACAATAAATCAAAAAATTAGCCGGGCGTGGTAGCGTGTGCCTGTAATTCCAGCTACTTGGAAGGCTGAGGCGGAAGGATCACCGGAGCCCAGCAGATCGAGGCTGCGGTGGCCGGGAGCGGCCACTGCACTCCAGTCTGGGTGACAGAGTGAGACTCCAACTCAAAAAAAAAAAAAAAAAAAAAGCACAGATACAAATTGAATAATTATGCAAGCAAAACTACATGAAATATGTTTCAATAAAAGTATCAAACTGATGGGACTAATTTCATTACAAACAGTTATATAGTTAACTCATCCTGACATGGAAGAGTTTTAATTTTTGTTTAATTGATTTAATGCTGAATCAGATCATCCAAAGTTTCACAGCTAAATACTTGTAATGCGCGAGGTCATCTCGTCATGCATCACAAATTTCAAGATGCATCACAAATTTTACACATGCACACAAAGAGTAAACTCCATGAGCACTTGTAAGATGGCCTACCTAATGCCACTCTTGCAGCTGAGGCGTCATAATTAATCCAGAAGGAGACCCAGGAGAGGATGGTAATCAGGATAGAAGGCATGTACGTTTGCAGGATAAAGTAGCCAATGTTTCTCTTAAGCTTAAAGCTGAGGGACAACCTGGGATAGGAACCTAGAAAGGCAATTTTTGAACATCATCATTATCAATAAGTATTTACAGGATACTTTTCTTCAAAGGCCTATAAGCAGTGTGTATATCTCTAAACGCAATTTTAATTCTTAGTGAAGAGTACTTTCTTTTGCAAAAGTAATCTGACAGCACTGGGTTTTTATTTAGGAGGAGTTACTCAGTGTGGCATACATCCTGCACTCAGCAGTAGTTAAAAGTCCCTGCTCAGCCTCATATATTGTATCAAAGATAAGCACTCTCTGCAATTGTGATGACAAGACAATTTGGGACAGCCCCTTTGTTCATTGACTCAATTGTTTTCAGTAAGTTCATCTTGTAAGTGTTGTCTTATATAAGAATGAGGTTGCATGCTCTCATCATAATAAAAGAAATATCTTCACAAGCCCCAGGATGCATTTTAAGTCTTTGATCAACGGTGAAGCTTCATGGAATGCAAGTTTGTGTAAGTTTTCATGTGTATGCATTCTTTTCTTTTTAAATAGTTTCATTGCTTCCATCAGAATCCTAAGAAGATCTCTGATCCATCAAAAGGTGAAAAATCATTGTTTTTAAGCAGTATTTTTGGGGGATACAACTAAAGCATCAGTTTCCTAAATCTGAGTCTTTTGGCTGTGGTGATCTGGGGAAATATCCTTTAAACAATATAAGTAGCAGAGCATAGTCTTAGAATATGAAAATTTCACAATGATAAATGGCCAGAGGGACAACATTCCCATTGTTTGAAAGAAAGACTTCTCTAGTCTTCTTGGGCTAAGCCAGTTGTCTTACTATGAAAGTAAGAATATTTTAAGTAGGAATCATTTCTATAGAGTTTTAGGGACTTAGAGGATTTCAAATATAGGAAAAGTTTCTACTGTCTGTTGTTTTAAAGCTAGAGTTGACTTTCTGTTTTTACCAAGTCACCAGCTTTTTCTCGAAGTGGTTTGTGGGCACATGAAGTATCCAAATGCTTAGCAGAAAGGCAATTACAGTATTAGCTATTTCTGTGACTGCAGGATTCATTTCAATAAGAACAGAGAGAAGGGTTTTCCCTGTGGGTCTAGTATTTTTTTTTCTTAAATGAGTGTCTGTCTAGCAAATTATTCCTTTCCTGGGCTTTTCTGTTCAAAAAAAAAAAAAAAGTAAAAAAATTGAGCCAATAAAATCAAGTCTGACAGTCCAAAATCTCAGAAGTGGAAGGGTAAAGATGGAGAAGGCATCAAGATAATCTTAACATTTGAAACAACTTTCAGCTCACACAGCAGGTAAAACTATGAAAATAAATGACTACCCTTTGAGGAAAACATGAAATCCTCCTACTGTCTTTGGAGAATTGCACTGTGGTCAGCTTTGCGTGAACTGCAACTTGGCTCTCCCTGGTATGTTTCAGAGAACTATGATCTATTCTGTGGAGTGCAACTCTGACCCAGATATTCATTTCTCTGTCTGTATTCTGTCTCTAAAAATTAGTCCTTTCTCCAGAAAATGAGAAGCATAGAGAGGACACTTTAGCTTTGCTGGAAGTGTCTTCTGGAAAATAATTGTATGGATTCTAAGTGAAGAAACAGGCTTAACATAAAACAGAATTTTTGGCAGATTTAAGTCTTCTAGAGGCACTGCCTTCCTCTGGGACACAACCCTGAAATAAGTGAACACTTTTAACAAAATACAATAAAAATTATTTTCCCTTAACCCTCTTCCCTGATACAAACCTGTGGAAAACACGACCTTTTTGGTGATAAGTTTATAATCTACGATAGAGAACTGTGGAAGTTCAATCTTTGTTACTCCTGTTACTGCATTATCATCTCCACGCCAGTAAAACTCAATGTCATCAGTTGTATATCCATCTGTAAAAGGAAATACACACACACACACACACACACACACACAAATGCACAGGACAGAAAACAGACAAGACAGAAAAAATACATGTTTAGAAAATAAACTATATAAATAATATAAAGCTATAGCTAAAGGTTGTTTTGTGGTAGGTACCATATTAAGCATTTGAAGTCTACTACAACATTTTATCCTCACAACAATCTCATTAGGGAAGTATAATTAGACCTACATGAGACAACACAAGCTTACAGAAATTAACAACATACATTTCTTGCAATTAAGAAGTGGCATAGTCAGGAAGCTTTAACTCAGGTTTATTTGATTATAAATCTTATTTCATTAAACATTATCACATAGGGTTATAACCCTAGATTTTAACCTAAGAGAAGATAAAAGAAAAAAATCATTCAACTTGTCAATTTAGTGCTAAATGCTATTAAACTCTCTCCCAATATAAAATATTTAAATTACAATACATATGGGCTTTAAATCAGAAGAGAAGTGATTTCGAATATGTGAATGATCGTTTTTTCACCTACATTATTTCTAAGTTTAATTTTGTGATATATTTAGTTTTGATAAAAACTTTTGCAACAGAACTCAAAGCAACATTAACTTCATTCAATAACTTTGAGGAATAGGTATAAATTTATAGTGTACATTGTACATACACAGTTCATTTAGGAGGCATACTTCCATTCATTCAACAATGATTTATTAAACACCTACTAAGTTCATCAGTGCACAGTTGCTGGGGATAGTAATAAAGACATGCTCTCTGTTACAATCATATTTTCAAACCATAGGGCAGAGCAGAATTGTAACAAATAAGCACACATATAATTCTACTAGAAAGCAAACATTTAACTGCAATGAATCAGCATATATAGATAGTAAACAGTGCTATGCTGGGAAGCATGCCATGAAATCCAGTGAAAACTACTAATATTTTACAAACTTGCCTACTCCCCAAAATTTCCCAAATAAAAAGCATACATCTGTATACATTACATATGAAGAGATATCACATGTATCTCTTCGAATAACTTTTGTATCTGGATAGCTAAATTTTTATGAGTGTCGGAGGTAGGCAGGATGGATATTGCTCCCCTAACTTCAAAAGCAACAAACAAGTTAAAAAGACTGCTTAAATTCTTTGCCTTTTGACATTGTGTGTGACTAGTTAGTGTGACGGGGATGACTAGAATACCAATCCTTTGACTCTTAACTTCAGATGATTTTCAATAAACCATGTCTCTTTCCTCCAGAGAGAGGGAGTTCAATCTCTAAAACAAGGTGGAAATAAATTATTTTCTTAAAGACCTAAGAAACCCTCAATTTGAGAACTACCGCACATAAACCATACCACAGCTCAGGCCATGACTTAACTTTTCTGGAAGGCTGCAGTTTTGTTTATTCATAAAAGCAGTCACCTTTATCTGATGCAGAATTACAGTACTTTTGGAAGAGTAATTGAGCATTTGAATTTCTGGTAGCACAACTATAGGCTTTTGTATAATAGTTAATGATCGCTAAAATGCTTGGTTACTTATAAATACCATAAACATCATATATTGAAATCAAAACTAAAATTTTAGTTGATTATGCACCACCATTTTATTAGCATGATCTAATCTAGAGCCATTTGTTTTACTAAAGTGTAGTTTTTCATAGAAAACTTTTATTTAAAAATAAAGTACATTCAAAGTATTAAGGGAACTGCACAATAAACAAATGCTCAGAAAAGGGCTCCTTACTTCCCGCTAATATTCTGTACTTAATCAGAAGTGAAGTGCCTATCCCAAAAAATAACTGTAACTTCTCTGTAGTTTCAACTTTCTTAATATGACAACAGAAACCCTTAGTGCTAGATCTCAATTTCAAATGTAAGCCAAATCTCACTGATTCTTTATACAGATCTTTCAGTTACAAAATGGTTCAGAATCAATAACAATCCCAATTCTGATAAATCAGTTTAAAATAAAAAAAAAGGGCAAAGATTCCAGAAATTAAACCAGGTATTTGGAAATGCATTGTAAAATCATATCTGTAGCATATAAACATGAAAAAAGTATTTATAAAGCAAGAAAGTAATCGTTTCCCATAAAGTGTTACTACTAACCAAGATTTTTCTTGATTTTTCCCAGATAATAATATGCAGCTTATTATAACTGGTAACCGTCCTTTATTGAATCAATCAACAATATATGGTAGGTACTTTGCTGGCCAGACACCATCCTTTTAAAGAGAATTAAAGCCTCATAACCAAGGACACTGGGTTGTCCAGGAA
This sequence comes from Tarsius wallacei, assembly GCA_963574415.1. NCBI lineage: Eukaryota > Metazoa > Chordata > Mammalia > Primates > Tarsiidae > Tarsius > Tarsius wallacei. The sequence continues at coordinate 11,544 of CAUYQG010050073.1, read as the reverse complement.
ACCATTAAAGATTCTTATTTAGCTTATCAGGGATTGGCTTGGGGATCTGATTTTTAAAAAATAAACATTTCAGATAAAATGAAAAAATTGAGAAGCGTTTGTCTAGCAGATGAAGAAGATGATGATAGCAATTAAATTAACATAGTTATATACTGAATTTTGCCATTCATTTTACTAGGAACTCTATTAAACACTTTAGTTTCATTATCTCATTTCATCTTCACAACAATTATTTTATAGGTAAGCACTATTTATATACTTTATTTTAAATATTGAGCACCCATACTGAAAGGTAATTATTTTTTATCATCATTCCATGATTGAGAAAACTAAGACCCAGAACGATTACATAACTTGCTAAAAATCACACATCTGGTAAGTTATTGAATAAAGAATTGATGCCATATCTCTGTAACTAACTCCAAAGACATCATTTTTCCACTGCATCACCATCCTCACTGTTAAGAAATATAAAATATGTAACATGTTTCAATAAAGCAAATGCCCATTTTTGTACAAAGGCAGCAATTTTCAAAAGAAGAGAATGAGAAAAAAAGTCAGCACTCACTATTTCTTATAAAATATTAAGTTTAAACTAATGAAGAGTATTTCTGGTCCTCCAGCTTCCTTTCCTCCTTACCTTCCTCAGTACTTGCCTTTTTTTGTTCATCACCATAAATTTTAGAACAGAAGCTATCTGTAGGAAAAGGAATGGGAATATCTGTGGCATTTCAACAAGGTTGTTTAGGAGACGTGTCTTAGCCATTCCACAGGCAGAAACATTACTAAGAACTACAGACTTATTTTGTCAAAATGCTAGGTATCTGACACTGATGCTAGACAATACTTAGTAGAGAACAGGCACTCAGTAAATATTGTTGAATTAATAAAATAATTATTAAATGCATATGTGAGTTTAGGCTGTGGACTGTTTACACAGATGCCTTATCAAGACGTTTATCTATTGTAATGGCATACATTGGGTTTGCACCTATGTCTCTTGCTTCTAGCATGGTGCCTGGCACACAGTTGGCACAAAAGAAACATTATTCTGAGTGAATAAGAAAGACACCCCAGAAAAAAGTCCTTAGGAATTACCTAAAGGTTCTCTACTATATATTTCTCCCTATGCAATAGTTTTTCCTAAGTTACCTCACCTCTCTTTGCCCTCTATTTTCCCATTTGTAAATTGGGATGATGATGATGATGATGATGATGACGATAATAATAATAGGTACTTCACAGAGTTGTCATGCAGAAAAAAAAACACACAAAAAAACCACATTGTAAAGTGCTTTGAATGGTACCTGGCAGATAATATCAAATATTTTAATTGATACTTTTAAAAATAAGTATTAAACATAAATAAAAAACACATTTAGTTGCATACCATTTTTTGCTATTAAATGAACACATACAATTTGAACAATGAGAAATTTAGCTGTTTAATCACATTTACAGAACTCTACAAAATGTCTGGAAATTGATAATAAAACATTTGAAGGTTATTTGGATGTCTAATTTTTAGAATCCAGCACAACAGAGCAGCATATTGTATTGTATGTATTTCTTGGCTACTGTTAGTCTCAAAAACCCAAATCTTCTTGACTTCATTTTAGGCCAACCAAGTATAGAACGTTGCAAATGGAAAGCAAATGCATGTTCTTGCATCATCGGTTTCTAAAGATGAAAGATCAACAACCCATGACAGTGCCGGGGTGGTCAAGTTCAAAAGCTGCCTCAATATACGGTGTAGGATTAGCTTAAAGCAGACCTAGTTTTCTTCTTTTCTTTGAATCTTCTTTGCAGGAATATTTAGCAGTCTTTCAAAGTGATTAAAAACTAAAAGAAACATATGCAAATTATACGACCTGACTTATACAGCTTTCATAATAATAATGAGTAAAAAATAATTAGATTTCTTTCAAAAAATATGAGGAGGAAATGCACAAAGCCCTTCTTTAATGTATGGCAAATTAAGCTCAACTTTTATATTTTATTATTTATGGGATTCCAGAAACTGAGTCATTAAATTATTTTGTATTGTTATCATCAAAAACATAACCCACATAATGAATTCAGATAGCCTATAAATAAACCCAAAGTACAAATTCACTGGCATTCACCTGAAGGAATAAAGCTATATGAAATGCTACAAGTCTCTGATCAGGAAGCACAAATATGTACATTTATAAGTCTATATACAATATAAATGATAAATACATTCTCTTTCAAATATTGGTAAAAATATACAATATAAAATCTAAGGAGTAGAAATGGGATTTTTAAAACACTCATATAATAACTAAACATGTTCTCACAATTGTGACATTATCTTTTCCTAACATGGCATCTTAAAAAGTTTTTTCTGTCTTTACTGTCAGTCTACATGTCTTTTTATTATCTAGCAAGCAAATATTTCATTTTAGAATGATTTACTCTGCAAAGAATATGAACCTGTACCAAGATATTAAACAGCGGGACCAATGAGAGCATTTAGAAGAGATGAATTATCAATGCCACCATTTATTTTTTTCTAGTGAAACATTAAAGTGACTTGTTCTTACACTACTTATTTAAACTTTTTTCCTCAATTGAATTGGAAAGTGTTCTAGGATAATTATTTATTTTGTACCTCCCACTGTAGCCAATATAACAATCATCACATAGCAGTTGCTTTAACTTGCTAATTCTCATTTGTAATTCTCATTTATAATTCTCATTTATAATTCATTTATAATTCTCATAACCAATTGGCAATGAATGAGAATTATGGGTCAATGTTAGTGAAATCACACTAGTCATGAATGGTTTCAATTTTTTAAGAACCATCTTATCTCAAATTTTCTACCCTTTATATGTATATCACAACATTTCCTAAACTTTCTGAATTAAATACCTTATTGTAAAAAAAAAAGCATGTATCCTCCAGTAGTATTTACAATTGTATGTGGTCATTATTGTTAGTCTATAAGTAGCTATTAGTAAAACTTGATTTCTTCTCTGAGAAACACAAATCTTGTAATTTGCTTCAAAGAAAAGTGTTCCACAGTCAGTATATTTTGGACTAACTGCACATCTTTATTCTCTCTTATAGAAGTCACAAAACATTTAACACAGTAATGTTTAGAAAATTCTGCAACAAAAAAATCTGTTTAATTTTATTCAACCCTGTAATACCCATATAAATTTGCTAGCTTATCAAAAACGCCCACCCAGGTATAAGCATTCCATAAAATATTGCACTCCAATTATTAACACATTTTAGGGAAGACAAACACAGTGCCCTTTAGTTATGTCCCCACAAAAACCAGGTACGTACTTGAGAAGGCCCACAGTCCTTCAGAATCATATCTTACTTTTTTTTTAGTGGATTAAACAATACTTTCCTCCAAAACAGTTTCCAGGAGAGGAAAAAAAATCTGCCATAACATGGAGATAGGATTGCCTTTAAATGGAGTAAAGCAGACAGACATTCAGGGAAGCAGCACGATTGACTGTCCAGCCAGCCAGAAGGCAAACATTCTTCTCATGACTAATGTTGAGTGCCCACATTTAGAAGTCTATCAGTCCACAATTATAATGGACTTCACTCCATGCAGAGGCCTGTCTGCTCTGCAAAGGTACAGTACTAAGCACAGTTAATGCCAAATAAAGTCACTGGGATTTTTCAGGAGGCAGAGAGACACACACTTTTCAACCACAACTCTTTAGATTCAACAATGAAAATGTTCCAGAGATACTCTGAGTGATTGTTCTCACTCCTTAATCTTATTCTTCACTCTGCTCTTTAGATGGACTGCTAGACACAAATTTTCTGCCGTTAAATCATTTATAGATCTCAAGAAGCTCAAAATAATCGGCATAGGGTAGGTCAGGCTTGATTACCAAGTGCTATCTTAGTAAGGACACCATCAAGTAAGTCATGCCCAGCGCTCATCCTACACCAAAGACGACCTATTTTTTGTGTAATTACCATTTTTAAAATTCAAATCTTGTGATGTAAGAGAATAGGAAATCTATAATAATCAAGTAAAATGTCAAACTGCAGGCTATAAAGACCGTATCTCCATTTGGATTTCAATGTAAAACTCTGTGTTTTCTCTGTATGGAAGCAAGGTGATCTGTGAGCTGTTTCTACAAGTTTAGCTCCATGATGTGCTTCTTAATTTTTTTCTGATGGTTAGCAAGATCAAGCAATTAATCTACTGGTCTAGGTAAAATTAAACAATTAAAAATAGTAATAAACAAAAACAGCCACAGCAACAAAAATAATAGCAGCTACCAATTATAGAACCCAGTGCACCAGACACTGTTTTAATCTTTTTATAGGGTCTTGTCTTTACAGAGAGCTGAAGTGAGTTACGGTTATCAGGATTCTTCCTCTTCTCCCAACCTTAATTTGCCCATGTACATGGGCCCTAAGTCCTGAAGTAATATGAAAAAGTCAGCAAACCCTTGGCATAAAGAGTAGGTCAGTACTTCTCAAACTTGATGTGCACAAAATTACCTGAAAATTTTGTTAAAATGAAGATTCTGAATTAGTAGGTGAAGCCTCAGATTTTGCAGTTCTAATTAACTCCCAGGTGATACAGACGCTGTTTATCCATGGACCAGGATGTACAGGAAGGACAAGGAGATATTACTGAGTGAAAATCATCCGCCATGTCATAAGAATCAGGCAAGAAAAATCTTGGATCTAGCCTGATCCAGAGATGAGAAGAGTTTATTCTAAACAAATATTTCATAAGCTCCAAAATTAAAATATCTTTTTCTAGTTCTACCTCTCCTTAAGAGGTACAAGAGAAGAAGTTATGATGCTGTCTATATCCAGGGTCCTGGTTTCCTTTAATAGTCTATCCCCAATAAGCAATGCTAGCAGAAAATAGGGAGAATGGGGCTAATTCCAACATTTTCCTGCTTATTTGTATTCATGCCAGTTTTATTTAAATATTTAGCCTCGTTAGCACTAAGAATACTGCACGCTGGCATTAGACTTCTGCATCTTTTACTTATGTTCTTCAAAAGACAAGTCAGAAACCTTTTAGGCTTTCACCCTTCCTCCAATTTATGCTACATATGCCACTCGTATTATTTTGTTTAAAAACAGGTTGATTATGCTATTTCTATCCTTTAAAAAAATACTGAAAACTCCTCGATGAGATGACCTTCCCAGGTGGTCCAGAATTCAACACAAATTCTTCAGGCATTCAAAACTCCATCATGTGACTTCTACCTACTTCCTCATTTCCTATTATAGTTCTTTCTCATTTAGATCTCTCATCTTCTGTTCATACTCTTCAGTAATCTTCAGTAATCCTTTGACCTCCAGGTGCTGGTTCAAGTTGTTCCAGTTAGTTGAAATATTTTTCCCTCTCCCATTGAATGTCTGTATCTTTTTAAGGATGCATTTCAACATCTGTCTTTTCCAAGCCACTGTCTTATTTTCCTTTAGATGCGATTCTTCTCTCTTCCCCTGATGTTTTTACAGCATTCTAGTTGAATCTCTGTGACTATACTTCTCACATTCAGTTTTGCATTAGAGGACTTTAGGATGTGTTGGCTTTAGCCACTAGATTCTCCTTCGGGGGGGGTGAAGAATCATGTTCTTGTCCTTTTCTGTAGCTCTTCTTCTTGATACAGGCTTTAACTCCAAGAAGCATTTACACAGGTTTGATGAATTAAACTGTTAACAAGCTAATTCCATTACTTGTGGCTCATCATATCCTCCTCTGAGACTGTAGTGCTAAGCAGATCCCATTTACTGAATCGCAAGGTGGTAGGAGTACAAGCCTAAGCATCATTAGTGGCTTGGGATGTGGCATTCCCATGCACCAGCCTCAGAGTCATTAAAAGAAAGGCAATGTTGTTGGTCTTATTTCATAAAAGGGAGCCAACCAGTTGGAGCAAAGGCTGCTGTGCTGAAGAAAACTTCCTGATGTTGCCATTTTTAAATACATATTGTCATTCTGAAGCTGAACAGAAGTATTCTTTGAGTGGCCATGGCCCTCCAATAAGGATTTACTCTGGGCTGATAGATTTTGGAAACCAGTCTGCCACAATAGTGTCCAGAGGGAGCAAATATCTACAGCTCAAATGGACTAATGCTCCCCGATGGGAGTGGATATAATCACACATAAGAATTTGTTAACTCAAGAGTGATAATGGAAGATGTTTACATTAACAAGGCCAATTGAATGATCAAGGAAATATGCACAGCTAAGCGATAAAATGCCATCAACTGTTACACCAACCCATCTGCTTTCTAACAGGGGATGACAGAGGAAGTAAAGGCCTAATTGACTGATTTAAAAATTGGTGTGGGCCTCTCCATCTCAACCCATTCTTTTGTGCACCTTCACTGGGATTGGGGGTCAGCCGAGGACTTGATTATTTAAGTGATGGCAGGCAGAATGTTCTTGCAGAGAAATTTTTGCTCTGAAAGAGTTGCTGATCTGTGATATGGACTGTTAGCTTGCATCTTGACTAATAAGAAAACAATATCATACTGTCTCTACACTCCAGAGACGAGCCACTATCTGCGCTTGTGTAATACCCTCTATTAGCACTCAATGCATTTAATTTATCTGGTAAGGAATCTATACTTTTTACTCTACTATATATTTGTAGCCACGACTTGGAGTCGAAAGGAGGCAAGTATCAGATGTGTAGTACATATTTACTGAGATAGACTGGACTTGTGTTTGGAGAAAATGATTATATAAATGGCAGAAGGGAGCAACCCATTCGGGTCACCTCCCACTGTGGGAGCTTTTCTGTTCTCTCAATAAACCCTGCTTTCTCACTAAAAAAAATCAAAAAATTAAAAAAACAAACAGCAGAAGGGAGGTCTTGAAGGTGAATGGCAGACCTGCTACTCATGCAGATATATACCTGCCACAATAGTTTTCTGAGGGAGTTGAACCTACAGCCCAAACGGAATAATGCTCCCTAGTTAAATGTGGCATTGCAATTTTGTCTGTGAGAGTCAGGGAGACTTCATTGAACTGCTCTAGAGCAAGAGCTTTTTAAAATGGCCACTAGCTAATATTTCTGCAGCATTTCCTATGTAAAGCCAGGTGCTTCGTGAACTACCTCCGCTAATCCTCCACTGAACTCTTTGATGGAGAAACTATTTTTCTTATTTTACAGATGAGAAACTCGCTATTCAAAGAGGTTAAGTGACTTGTCCAAATGCCAGAAACAAAAATTGAACTCAATCCTCTTGAATAAGAAAATCCAATCCCACAGTGACTATATTTACTACTTTATACGATTATTCAGTCACATTTTGAATTATTTTGTAAAATTACAAAAATATTTCTGCAGGACTCCTTCATTGTGCCCACTCCCCTTTGTAATGAGACTTTGCAGCTTCTCTTATGCAGGGTAAAATATTCCCCCACACCTTGAATCTGAGCTGCTCTTGCTACTTGCTTTAATCAAAGCAGTATATAGCTGGGCTTGGTGGCTCAGCTTGTAATCCCAGCGCTTTGGGAGGCTGAGGTGAGTGGATTGCCTGAGCCCGCAGGTTCGAGACCTACCTGGGCAACTTGGCGAGACCTCATCTCTACAATAAATCAAAAAATCAGCCGGGCGTGGTAGCACATGCCTGTAATTCTGGCTACTCGGAAGGCTGAGGTGGAAGGATCGCCGGAGCCCAGCAGGTCGAGGCTGCAGTGGCCGGGAGCGGCCGCTGCACTCCAGTCTGGGCGACAGAGTGAGACTCCAACTCAAAAAAAAAAAAAAAATCAAAACAGTATTGTTGGGTCAGTCTTGAGTTTAGGCTCCAGGAGGCTCCTTACTCCTTGGGAATCCTGCTGCCACCACGTAAATAGGCCTTGGAGAGGCTTGCTGGACAACAAAGGACATATGGCCCAGTGACCTTCATCATGGTAGCCAGTCAGCCAGTCCCTGACCTACCTGTGTGAGGACCACAAATGCAAGCATGAGCCCAGCTAAAATCAGGTTGGTAGAATCCCCAGATGACTTGTGGCCTTCTGAAAAATACATTGTTTTTGTTTTAATCTAGTAAGTTTTGAGTTAGACTAATAAGTAGCAAAAGATAATGAAGAAGACTGGGGTCTGTAGAAAACAGAAAAACTTCCCACTCCTCTATCAGGTGGTAAATGCATCTTTACTTCCAGAATAACATTCATAATCACAGCTGGTCATTGCTTTAGAGTGTCCCCAACCAGTTTTATGAATATTATAGGCTGAGCTACAGGACATAACATAAATCAAAAAACCTATCTAGTTTCCTGTGCCAGTCCTGCTATATCTGAGCTGTAGAATTTTAGGCAAATCATATACTCTTTATAGAACTCACTTTCTACATCTGAAAAATAAAGCTATTGTTCTAAAACAGCAATCCTCAAATTTTTGGTCTCAGATACCTTTTGTAGTGAAAAAGTATTGAGGACAACAAAAAACTTTTGTTTATGTAAGTTATAGCTCTTGATATTTAGAATTTATGAAATACATTTAAAGGTATTTATCATTAATTAATTGAAACCAACAATGAAATTCCTATTGCATAACAATATAAGTAATATTTTTATGAGGAATAACTATATTTTTAAAACAAAAAATTACAGAGAAGAGTGTATTTTTAAAAAATTTCTGTAAATCTTAATGTTAATAACAACAGAAGATGGTTGGATTATCTTATTTGATTCTGCATTCAGTGGTTGCAATAACTTGTACCATGTATCATCTGGAAAACATGACTGTACATTATGAAAGAAAGAAAGAAATAGTATTGTTAGGAAGGGAGCGTTAACCTCTAGGATACCCTGAAAGGGTCTCAAACTCCCCCAGGAGTTCCAGACCATGCTTTGAGAATCACTGTTCCAAAGTATCTGCAATCTGAAAATCTGTGATTTAGGTAAAACTATCAACCGTTCATTAAAATTTTGATTACGAAGAATTAAGAGAAACTAGCTAACCTATTTTCCTTTAAAGTAGAAACAAAAAAAAACTCCTTTTAAAAAGCTAAGGATAAGGCCGGGCTCAGTGGCTCAGCCTGTGATCCCAGCACTTTGAAAGGCTGAGGTGAGTGGCTTGCCTGAGCCCAAGGGTTCGAACCAGCTCGGGCAACTTGGCGAGACCTCATCTCTACAATAAAAAAAAAAAAAATAGTTGGGTGTAGTAGTGTGCGCCTGTAGTTTCAGCTACTTGGAAGGCTGAGGTGGAAGGATCGCCTGAGCCCAGTGGGTCGTGAGTGTGCCACTGCACTCCAGCCTGGGCGACAGAGTGGGATTCCAACTAAAAAAAACCCCAAAAAACCTAGGGATATAAAGATCATTTTTGTGACTTAGACTAAATTTATATATATATATAGATATATATATATATATATTTGAAAAATTTGAAATGTAATATAATTCATTTGGTTCTCCTTTGATGAAGTGAAATTTGTATATTAAAAAAAAAAACTAATGCATTGTATATACTTGAAACTATTGACCACCCATATCAAAGTATCAACCTTCTGGAAGGTATATATGTTTGAAAAAGTGAACTGCCAATTCTCTTGGTGTGGCCCCTAAATGCCTATGCAAATTAATTCACATTAAAAAAAACCTTGAAAGTGGCTTCACTAGTGCAGGCCCAGGAGTTAACATCTGGGAGTTCTGACATGAAATAAAATATTTATATCTCATAAGAAAAAAATAAAAGCTATGTAGAAAACAGCCCACAACCCACGTAATGAATAAAGACTTGATCAATGTTTATAAAAATCTTTAGAAGTTTTTTTCTAAACTATTGATTATATTCCTGACTTAAGAAAAAAAAAATCATTTCTTAAACAATTAAAAAAAAACTTTAACAACAAAGATAAAATGAAGGACATGTAAAATATTGAAAATTAAATAATAATCAAGATAATGAAAATCAAACAATTATCAATTATAATTAAACAATTATCAAGGTCCAAAGTCAGAGAAGTTAAGTGCAATGTCCTTGACTCTTTGTGGTTCTTCTAAGTTGGATAGAAAGTTAGCATGCTGTAGTCATTTTAAATATAAGTACAAGATCCTTCAATAGTCCACAGATGGTGGAGCTTCATTTCCCTCCCCTGCTGAAGAGTGGGCTGGACTTATTGATCAACTTCTACCAAACAGAACATACCAGAAGTGATGGGATGTCACTTCTGAGATTAGGTTATAAAACAGACTAATGCTTCTGTCTTGTATGTGCTTGCATTCTTTACCTGTCTTTCAGATTCCTTGCTTTTCCATGTAGATAACTGCCCCACAGAGAAACTCACATGGTGGGAACTGAGGGAAGCCTCCAACTGACAGTCAAAAGAACGGAGGCTCTCAATCCAACATCCCACCCGGAAATAAGGTTGGCCACAGCCCTGTAAATGAGCTTGAAAGCAGATCTTTGTCCATTTGAGACTTCAGATGAGACTGTAGTCCCAGAAAACAGCTTGACCACAACTTTATAAGAAGCCCGGAGTTGGAATCACTTAATTAAGTCACTCTGTATTCCTGATGTTTAGAAACTATGAAATAATAAAATGCCTATTCTTTTAAGCTGTTACTCTTTAGAATAATTTGTTAGCCATAAATAAATAAATAACAAATATTTTCATGACAAAATTCTTTAAAAATTAGGCATAAGGGAATGTGCCTCAACACAATAAAGGCCATCTGCAACATAACCGCAGTTAACATTATAGTCGACAGTGAAAAGCTGAAAGCTTTTTTTGTAAGATCAAGAACAAGGTAAGGATGTCCACTCTTAAAATTTATATTCAACATAATACTGGAAGTCCTCATCAGAGAAATTAGGCAAGAGAAAGAGAGAAAAGGCATTCAAATTGAAAAGGATGAAGTTAAATTGTACCTGTTTGCAGATGACATAATCATGCATAGTGAAAATTCTAAAAACTCCACTAAAACTGTTAAGTATAATTTAAAAATTCATCAAAGATACAGTATACAAAATCAACATAGAAAAATTAGTAAAGTTCCTATGAAATATCAGCAAATGATACAAAATAGAAATAAAGAAGACAATGTCATTCCTAATAGCTGGAAAAAAAAATACTTAAGAATAAATTGAACCATGGAGACAAAAGACCTGTTCACTGAAAACTATAAAACATTGATAAAAATAAAGATAATAGAAAAAAATGAAAAGATAGCCTATTTCATGAACTGTAAGAATTAAAATTGTTAAAAATCCACATGATCCAAAGCTATCTACAGATTCAGTGTGCTTCTTATCAAAATTCCAATGACATTCTTCACAGAAATTTTTAAAAAATCCTAAATTTCACAAGAAATCACAAAAAAGATCCTGAATAGCTAAAGCAATTTTGAGTAAAAAAGAAGAAGTCTGGAGGCTTTTACACAATCTAACTTCAAAATAGACTATAAAGCTATAGTAATCGCCGGGCTCGGTGGCTCAGCCTGTAATCCCGCGCCTTTGGGAGGCTGAGGTGAGTGGATTGCCTGAGCCCGCGGGTTCGAGACCCGCCTGGGCAAGCAAGACCTCATCTCTACAATAAATCAAAAAATTAGCCGGGCG
>CAUYQG010050070.1:0-11028 GCA_963574415.1 Tarsius wallacei | reverse complement strand
TTTTTTTTTTTTTGAGTTGGAGTCTCACTCTGTCACCCAGACTGGAGTGCAGTGGCCACTCCTGGCCACCGCAGCCTCCACCTGCTGGGCTCCGGTGATCCTTCCGCCTCCGCCTTCTGAGTAGCTGGAACTGCAGGCGCGCGCTACCACGCCCGGCTAATTTTTTTTGATTTATTGTAGAGATGAGGTCTCGCCAAGTTGCCCAGGCGGGTCTCGAACCTGCGGGCTCAGGCAATCCACTCACCTCGGCCGCCCAAAGCGCGGGATTACAGGTTGAGCCCAGCCTAGAATGACCTTTTAAAAATAGAGATTACTTTTTCAACAGATGGTGCTAGGAAAACTGGACATTCACATGCAAAATAATGAAATTGGACCCTCATCTTACACCATGACCTAAAATTAATTCAAAATAAATCAAACCACTAAATTCTTTTTTTTTTTTTAATTGGAGTCTCACTCTGTCGCCCAGGTTGGAGTGTTGGTGGCACACTCACGGTCACCGCAGCCTCAACCTGGTGGGCTTAGGCAATCCTTCCAAGTCAGCCTTCCAAGTAGCTGGAACTACAGGCCCACGCTACCACGCCCGGCTAAGTTTTTGATTTATTTTGTAGAAACAAGGTCTTGCCAAGTTGCCCAGGCTGATCTCAAACCCCTAGACTGAGGCAGTCCTTTTATCTTGGCCTTCCAAAGTGCTGGGATTACAGACTTGAGCCACAAAGCCCGGCCTGTTATAAAATTCTTAGAAGAAAACATGGGGGAAAGTTTTATTCCATTGGATTGGCAGTGATTTATTGGATCAACAGGAAAAACACAGACAACAAAAGAAAAGAAATCAATTAATTGGACTTCATTGAAACCAAAATTTTGGTGCATCAAAGGGCCAAAGAAAAGGCCGGGCTCTGTGGCTCAGCCTGTAATCCCAGCGCTTTGGGAGTCCAAGGTGTGTGGATTGCCTGAGCCCGCGGGTTCGAGACCCGCCCGGGCAACTTGGCGAGACCTCATCTCTACAATAAATCAAAAATTAGCCAGTCGTGGTAGCGCATGCCTGTAGTTTCGGCTACTTGGAAGGCTGAGGCGGAGGGATCCCCAGAGCCCAGCAAGGTTGAGACTGCGGTGGCTGGGAGCATGCCACTACACTCCAGTTGAGGCAATGGAGTGAGATTCCAACTCAAAAAAAAAAAAAAAAAAGGCCAAAGAATGGAAGAAAATATTTTTACATCGTATGTCTGATAAGAGATCAACATCAAAAAATACATAAAGAACTCCTATGACTCACCAACAAAAAACAAACAATTCAGTTCAAAAATGGGGAAAAGACTTGGTCATTGCCTTGCTAAGCTATGGTGAGGCAATGGGCTCTTTGAGCTATGGCCAGACCATGTTTTATTAAGGTTTATTCCCTTTTCTGCCCTGGGGAGGTGACTCAATCAAGCTCTCTCTCTCTCTCTCTCTCTCTTTCTTATTTACTTTCTAAATAAACTATATTTTCTAATCTACTTTTTAAAAATGGGCAAATGACTTGAATGGATATTTCTCCTAAGAAGATATACAGATGGCCAATAAACTCATGAAAAGATGCTCAACATCACTAATCTTTGGGGGAAATGCAAAGCAAAACCACAATGAGATATCACTTCAACCTATTAAGATGATTATTACTTTAAAAAAAACAAAATAAAACAGAAAATAACAAGTGTTGACAAGGATTTGGAGAAATTGGAACCCTTATGCAATGCTGGTGAGAATGTAAAATAGTGCAGACACTAAAATTAAAAAACATACTGTGAGCCAGGCTCAGTAGCTCAGCCTGTAATCCCAAGTTTTGGGAGGCTGAAGTGAGTGGATTGTCAGCCCGCAGGTTCGAGACCCGCCCGGGCAACTTGGCGAGACCTCATCTCTACGATAAATCAAAATTAGCCAGGCGTGGTAGCGCGCGCCTGTAGTTCCGGCTAACTTGGAAGGCTGAGGCGGAAGGATCGCCAGAACCCAGCAGGTCCAGGCTGCAGTGGCCAGGAGCGGACAGAGTGAGACTCCAACTCAAAAAAAAAAAAAATACTGTGAAAAACAGTATAGCAGCTCCTCAGAAAATTAAAAAATGAACTATCATGCAATCCAGCAATTCCACTTCTGGGTAGTATACAACTGAAAGAACTGGAAGCAGGAACTTGAACAAATATTTGTATACCCATGCTCTTAGTAGCATTATTCACAATAGCCAAAAGGTGAAAACAACTCAAATGTTCACCAACAGATGAATGGATAAGCAAAATGTATCATATACATACAATGGAATATCATTGAGCCTTAAAAAGAAAAGAAATACTGACACATGCTACAATATGAATGAACCTTGAAGACATTACACTGGGTGAAATGAACCAGATACAATGGAACAAATACTACATGATTTAACTTATAATGAGGTGCCTAGAATAGTCAAATTCACAGAGACAGAAAGTAGAATGGTGGTTGCCAGGGACCAGGGTAAGAAGGAGAATGAAGAGTTAATGTTTAATGGGTACAGAGTTTCTATCTGGGAAGATGTACAAGTTCTGGAACTGGATGGTGGTGATGATTGGTAGCACAACAATATATTTATATTTAATGCCACTGAACTGCATGCCTAAAATGATTAAAATGATAAATTTTATATTGTGTATTTTTTCAGTTTGTGTCATATTAGGGTATGTGTGTATATATTTTACCACGAAACAAAAAACAAGCAAACAACAAAACAGAAATTGAACCTTCTTACTCCCTGCCTTAAAAACTTTTAATGATTTCCCTTTGCACTTACCATGAACTGCAAGATCCTGCGTTACCTGACTGATGCTTACTTTGCCACCTCATTTTGGGAAATAAAGAAGGGAGGGAGGGAGGAAGAGAGGAAGGGAGGGGGGAGGGGAAAGGAAAGATGGAAAGAAGGAAAGAAAGAAGTAACTTAGAGCTAAGTTTCAAATCCTGGTCTCCTGACTCAATGATGTGTTCAGTGTACTGTAATCACGTGTCTCTTGTGTTTGGAAATTAAGTATTCTCCCTCAAGTAACACCTTAGATAAAATATTTTAGCAAATTGCTTTCCAGTGTCACTTCTCGCTGAGAGTCAGGTCTTCACCTACCTAGTATAATAACTTTTTTCATGAAGAAAGGGATCCTCAACAGAAAAAGCATGAGAGCAGCTGTAGTCAGTTCTGGGGAAGCAGTGAATGCTTCACAGAGGAAGGGCTCTTGGAACTGAGTAAAGCTTTAAGGATAAGTGGGATTTCCATGGGCAAAGAATGAAAAAAAGACATCCAAGGCAGAGGACAGCCAGAGCAAAGGCATAGAAAAAAAGAGCCTGCGGGGTCTATCTGAGGAGTGCTGGGTAGGTGGAGCACTTGGAGCAGATGGAGTGTGGAATAGTGGGGTAGGAGATGAATCTGGAGAGACAGTTTCGGACCTGAAAGGAAGGACAAAACTAAAAGCCACAATTAGGAAACTAGATTTGAAAAGAAGAAGAAAGAAAGTCACTGCAGTTTAGACACGAAGCTAAGGAGCCCCAGGAAGTTATGGTAGAGAGAAAAGGAAGGAGGACAGTGATCACAGGCCGAAGAACCTGGCACCAGAGAGTTTGGGGATTTAGGGAGGGGAAGAGAGAAAGATGAGAAAGAAAAAGAGGAGTCCCTTCATGGCCTATGTTCAGTGAAGGAAATAAGAGGAGGGGACCAGAAACAGATGTTAAACAATTATGTTATAAAGAGATTTTTGTCTTATTCCATATTCTGCTGCTATAACAGAATTTCAAAGACTGAGTAATTTATAAAGAAAAGAAATGTATTTATCACTGTTCTGGAGGTTGGGGAGTCCAAGAGCATGACAATAGTATCTGGCAAAGGTCATTCCACAGTGGATGTGCAGAAGGCAAAAGCAAACACATGAGACAGAGACAGAATGGGGACCAAATATATCCTTTTTCTCAGAAGTCCACTTCTATGATAACTAACCCACTCCTGTGATAATGGCATTAATCTGTTTATGAAGGTTCTTCCCTCATGACCTAATCACCTCTTGAAGGTCCACCTCTTGGTACTGTTACACTGGCAAAGATTTCTAACACATAAATTTGGGGAACATACTTAAATCACAGCAGAGCTTAATGGAAAAATCATGTTTGTTGGGGGGGTGGAGTTCTATAAACTTTGATAAAGGAAGAGGCAAGAGGGTACAGGTGGGTGTTAGGAAGATCTGCTCTCAAGAATTCAATAATCAAAGCCAAACACAAAAGGTTGTGAGGTTCCCAAGAGCATCTTAGAGGTAGTCAGAAACTACAAATTGGGCACTGCTACTATACAAACTGTGAAAGGAATTTTGTAATTTTGTAATTTCCTCATCCATGTTAGTTTTGTTATCTCTTGTCAGTTTTCCTCCAGTGGTTTTGCGATAAAACCTGTAAAGAGGAAAGGACTGTGGGCTTGTCTTGGGAAGTGAATGGGAAGGGAAGCTGGGCTGTGTCTCCTCCAGAGTCGGGGAGAAGGAATAGACCCGAAGAAGAGAGTAAGTGGTGGTGGTTCGTTTCACATGAAAAAACACCTTAAAGAAAGTTTTTGACTTGAGTTGATTCAGGGAAGTTTACACTGCAACAAAACAAACAACAAACAATGTAAAATTGCTACCAGCCTGGTCTGAGCTACTGTCTTCTCTTGCCTGGACCATTGCAATAGCCCTCTGACTGGTTTCCTTCCTCCTACCCTTGCCCTGGAGTGAATTTTCAGCCCAGAAGCCTGAGAAATCCTTTGAAAATTGAAGTTGGAGCCGGGCATGGTGGCTAATGCCTGTAATCCCAGCACTATGGGAGGTGGAGGTGATAGGATTGCCTGAGTTCAGGGTTTGAGACCAGCTTGAGCAACATGGTGAGACCTTGCCTCTACAATAAATCAAAAAATTAGCCAGGTGTGGTGGTGCATGCCTATGGTTCCAGCAACTTGGAAGGCTGAGGTGGAAGGATTGCCTGAGCCCAGCAGGTTGAGGCTGCAATGGCCATAAGTGTGCCATTGCACTCCAGCCTGGGTGACAGAGTGAGACTCAGATTCAAAAAAAAAAAAAAAAATTGAAGCTGAATTGTGCCTCTGCTCAAAGCCCTACAACGGTTCTCCATTGTCCTCAGGATAACAACATCCTTTCCCTGACCACAAGGCCCTTCATGTCTGACCTCATCACTTCTCTATCCCCACTCCTGCCATTACTCACTCCACTCCAGCCACCTTGACCTCCTCTGCTCCTCAAATATGTCAGGCCTCCTTCATCCTCAGGGCCTTTGCAGGGCCTGGCATGTTCTTCCACCAGATATCTGCATAGACAACTCCCTCACTTCCTTCAAGTCTTTTCTCGTTCTTACCTTCTCAAGTGAGGGTTATCCTTAGCACCCAATTTAAAAATTTAACCTCCTAGTGCAGTGGCTCGCGCCTGTAATCCCAGAACTTTGGGAGACAGAGGCAAGAGGATTTCCTGATGCCAGGGGGTTGAGACCAGCCTGGACAACTTGGCAAGATATCGTTTCTACAATAAATTAAAAAAAAATTAGCCAGGCATGATGCCGCATGCATGTGGTTCCAGCTACTTGGAAGGCTGAGGCAGAAGGATCGCCTGAGTCCAGCAGGTTGAGGCTGTGGTGGCCGGGAGCGTGCCACTGCACTCCTGCATGGGTGACAGAGTGAGACATTGACTCAAAAAAAAAAAAAATCCAAACACCCAAACCACCTCCACCACCCTGCCACTCCTAGCACTTTGTACAATTTTACAGCTATCTTTGATTTCTATAGCATTTTATCTTTTAACATACTTGACTCATTTATTATTATGTTTCATATTTATTACCTCTCCCCATGAGAATGTAAGCTCAGAAAGGGCAAGGATCTTTGTATCTCAAGTCCCCAGAAATTGACTGGAACATGGAAGCATTCCGTCAGTATTTATGAAAGAATTAATGGATGAGAAGATGTAGCTTCAAGGCATGGTGCTAACCTAGAAAAAGAACTCCAGAAGTGGGTTGCAAATCTCTGACCTTGGTCCTGAGCTGATTTTTGCTTTGAATTGAAGAAATACAGAGCATAAACACCAAAAAAAAAAAAAACCCCACAAAAAACAAAAAACAACCCTATCAATAACTAGGGCTAGCTGATAATGGAATGTGCAGTCTTAGAAGTTCAAGTGATTATTTCAAGCAGAATTTGAGTAAATATCTGCAAGTGATGCTATAATTGGGTTTCTAGATGCCATCTAACTTGAGATTCCTTCCAACTTCAAAGCTCTCTGATTTAAAGTTCTCAGATGATGATTGTTACAACTTCTGTGTGAGAACCCACAAAGGCTCTCTATTGCCTACCTAAGTAACTCCCTTTCCTCTTTGCAAGGCCCTGCATACTTTGATCCTATTCTATTTTATTTTTCGGTACTTATGAAAAGCTTTTTATCCCACTGGGGCCATGCTTATTCCACTTCAGTGGTTTGAAGTTTATATAAGCTTTGAATTCAGACAGGACTTGCTCTGAATTCCAGCTCTACCACTTGCTGTGTGACTTTTGGTAAGTTATCTGATTTCTTTCAGTTTTCATTTTACCTGTAAAATGAAGATGATGGCCAGGCATGGTGGCTCGCGCCTGTAATTCCAATACTTTGAGAGGCCAGGGTGAGAGAATTGCCTGAGAACAGGAGTTTGAGACCAGCCTGAGCAACTGGTGAGACCTCGCCTCCACAATAAATCAAAAAAATTAGCCAGATGTGGTGGTGTGTACCTATAATTCCAGCTACTTGGAAGGCTGAAGTGGAAGGATGACCTAAGCCCAGAAGGTCAAGGCTGCAGTAGCCATGAGTGTGTCACTGTGCAGTGTGAGACTCCTACTAAAAAAAAAAAAAAAAAAAAAATGAGGCCAGCTGTGGTGGCTCAAGCCTGTAATCCCAGCACTTTGGGAGGCTGAGGTGAGAGAATGACTTGAGCCCACAGGTTCAAGACCAGTCTGGGCAATTTGGCCAGACCTCATCTCTACAATAAATCAGAAAACTAGCCAGGCATGGTGGCATGCACCTGTAGTTACTGCAAGTTGGAAGGCTGAGGCAGAAGGATTGCCTGAGCCCAGCAGGTCTAGGCTGCAGTGGCCATGAGTGTGCCACCGCCCTCCAGCCTGGGCAACAATGGTGATGATGTGTGTTAAGAATTAATAAATAGACGCAGAGCTGGGAAAAGGGAAGCAGAGGAGGCAGAAGCAGAAGCAGAGGCAGAGCTCGGCGCCAAGACCCAACGATAGGCCAGCGGGGTTGGGCCACGTAGATCCGGCCCTGCCAGCCCTCCTGTGAACCCCACCGGGGAGGAAAGGCGGCGATTCCTCGCCCGCATCCCCCAGGAGCCGGACTCCGGACTGGCCCGATAGTCAGGGGCCCACGAGCAGATCCCAAGGCAAGCTTGGCTCCCTCCGACGAGGACTGGCCCTTTGCAAGGCACCTTCCACAGTCGGACCGGGCAGGCCACCATGACGGAGAACTCCACGTCTGCCCCTGCGGCCAAGCCCAAGCGGGCCAGGGCCTCCAAGAAGTCCACAGACCATCCCAAGTATTCAGACTTGATCGTGGCTGCCATGCGGGCCGAGAACTACTGCGCTGGCTCCTTGCGCCAGTCCATCCAGAAGTATATCAAGAACCACTACAAGGTGGGTGAGAATGCCGACTCGCAGATCAAGCTATCCAGCAAGTGCCTGGTCACCACCGGTGTCCTCAACCCACCAAAGGGGTAGGTGCCTCGGGGTCCTTCCAGCTGGCCAAGAGCGACGAGCCCGAGAAGTCTGTGGCCTTCAAGAAGACCAAGAAGGAAGTCAAGAAGGTGACCATGCCAAAGAAGGCAACCAAGCCCAAGAAGGCTGCCTCCAAAGCTCCAAGCAAGAAACCCAAAGCCACCCCAGTCAAGAAGTCCAAGAAGAAGCTGGCTGCCTCGCCCCAGAAGACCAAAAAAACCAAGACTGTCAAAGCCAAACCCATTAAGGCATCCAAGCCCAAGAAGGCCAAACCAGTGAAGCTCAAAGCAAAGACCAGTGCCAAGAGGGCCGGCAAGAAGTGACAATGAAGCCTTTTCTTGTGAATCCTCCCTTTTGTCTCCTGTTTTCTGTAAATACTTTTCTTCTGTTTTCTCTCAATCCTCACCTGCAACCTTTGCCCCATTCTATTCTGACTTTTTAAGGGATAGGATTTGGATTCCTCAGAAACAACAGAATAATTCATTTTTCCTTAACCAGTTGTGAAGGACAGCAACAAATTGCGTCTCTGTAATGATGAGAATTACTTCTATTTTGTTTTGCTATTAATGTACTTGTATATATGGGGCTAAGGGTTTTGGTGGGCTTGTGTTTTGTTTTTGTTTTTTTTTTTGCTGTGAAGGTGGATGAGGGAAAGACCAGGCAAGGCAGTTGGTTCTGGCTAGGTGAGAGGGAGCCCAGGAATTGTGAGATCAGTAGGAATATCTTTAGGGCAAGTGAGCTTTCTTTAAGTTGGGCACCCCTTGTAAGAATTCCAGAACCGCCGGGCTCAGTGGCTCAGCCTGTAATCCCAGAGCTTTGGGAGGGTGAGGTGAGTGGATTGCCTGAGCCCGCGGGTTCGAGACCCGTCCGGGCAACTTGGCGAGACCTCATCTCTACAACAAAATTAAAAATTAGCTGGCCATGGTAGCATGCGCCTGTAGTTCCAGCTACTTGGAAGGCTGAGGCAGAAGGATCGCCGGAGCTCAGCAGGTCGAGGTTGCGGTGGCCAGGAGCATGCCACTGCACGCCAGACTGGGTGACAGAGTGAGACTACAACTCAAAAAAAAAAAAAAAAAATTCCAGAACCTTTGATCGGGTGGAGGGGGCAGCAGCAACTAGCCAGCAAAGGAGGGAGATGGAAAAAACCTTGCCTCTGAACTGACTTCCACCTCCCAACAGAAGCAGTGGGGACCCAAACCCAGTTACCTCCTTACTTATGTTTTTTTTATTTTTATTTATTTTTATCTATTTTTATTTTAACCTCCCAGTGTGTTTTTACTTCCCAGTCTTTGATAAGTAGTTGTAGCTGGGGGGAGAGAAAGCGGGTGGGGGGTGGTCAGTAAGACATTGCAGTCGATTTGGGATTTGCTAAGTAGTTTTTCAGAGCTAGGTCTGTGTATGTGTGTGCATATGTATATATACATATCTAGCTAGTATTTATGTCCCACACCTGGGAGCTGGGAGAAAATAACCTGTACAGTTGTCTTTCTCTTTTCATAAAATAGGAAAAGCGTGTACTTTCCTTCCCCCTGCCCCCCCCCCTTTTTAAAAACAAGTGTTATTTGTGCTGGGAAAATTTTGCTTTCCTTGTCATTTTAAAACTTTAAAATAAAATTCGGAAAGAAAAAAATAGAATTAATAAATATATGGAAGTCCTCAGGACTGCATCTGGTGTATATATAGTCCTGTCGTTTTTCTTTTATATTTATCTTTTTTCCTTCTGTCAGGATCATACTATTTAGTGCCTGATTGCTTTTTATTGTTTTACGTATTTTCATTTTGTCTTTGCTACTAGATTGTTATAGAATCATAGAGTCTGCAGGCACAAGCCAAAATGTTTGACCTCCCTTACCTGTAGTGCTTGCCTATAAAATGAGAGAGCTGGACCAAATAATCATTGTAGTGTACATACTATTATTTCAAGATGCCTTTTGTGTCTTTGAAATGGCTAGCACAGTCGGACACATGTTGGTGTTTAATAATTGTCTGCTAATTGAATGATTAAAATCTCTACTATTATTTCTCTATTCTTAGTAGCCATGAACAATATAATAAAGGATTGACTAGGATAATATACATGAGAGTAAATTAAAATTTTGAAGTTGTAATTCTGTGTGTGTGTGTGTGTGTGTGTGTGTGTGTGTGTGTGTGTACCAGGGGGGCCCCAAAATGAAACGGAATTATCTTTTAGAGAGCAGGCCTCTTGTAATATACTCAGAATCTGTTCCTCTGGATCAAATGGTCAACCAAAGTTTTATCTGGAAGTTCTGAGAAGGTTGCATCATGATTTGCAAAAGAAACATCCCAAGTTGTGGCAAACAAGTGACTGGTTCTTCCACCATGACAATGCACCTGCCCACATTGTGCTGAGTGTTTAGCAGTTTTGACCAAAAATGGCATTACCCCTATGCCCTACCCTCCCTATTTACCCAATCTCAACCCAAGCAACTTGTTTTTGTTTCCCCAGATGAAAAAAGTCCTCAAAGGGAAATATTTTGCCCATGTGTAAGAGGTGAAACAAAAAACTGACAAATTCAAAAACTACTTTGAGCAGTGAAGAAAGTGTCTCAACAGGTGTGTTGCATCAAACAGAAGTACTTTAAAATTTAAACATGTAAGAATAAATACACAATTTTCATAAATAAATTCTAGGGTTTTTTGGGTCTCCCTCGTATGTTATTGTGGTAATAATAGTAGTACTGGCTGGATGCGGTGGCTCTAGCCTGTAATACCCGCACTTTGGGAGACAGAGGCGAGAGGATTGCCTGAGTTTAGGGGTTCGAGACCAGCCTGGGCAACTTGGTGAGACCTCATCTCTACAATAAATAAATAATAAAAAGTTAACTGGACATGGTAGTGTGCACTTGTAGTTCTAGCTACTTGGAAGGCTGAGGCAGAAGGATCACCTGAGTCCAGCAGTCGACACTGGGGTGGCCATGAGTGTGCCACTGCACTCCAGCCTGGGCAATGGAGTGAGACTCCAACTCAAAATAAATAAGTAAATAAATAAATAACGATAGTACTGGTAGCAAGGGTAGTGGTGATAGGACCAGCCATCATTTGAGGCAATATTAATTTATCCACTGGTATAAATGTAAGGCTGTGCTTGTGTTGCCCCAGGTCCAGCTTATGCTTATTCAGGGTGATTCTCTATAGCAGAGAAGTGCCATACCATTGAGGAATCATAATTTATTAGTTTTACAACACTTATTACACACAATATTAGACAATATAAAGAATATAAAGCTGATTTGGCCATGATCCTTATC
>CAUYQG010050067.1:0-48394 GCA_963574415.1 Tarsius wallacei | reverse complement strand
ATAGACCAGTCTGGGCAACTTGGCGAGACCTCATCTCTACAATAAATAAATAAGAAAAAATCAGCCGGACATGGTAGCGCGCGCCTGTAATTCCGGCTACTCGGAAGGCTGAGGCAGAAGGATCGCCAGAGCCCAGCAGGTAGAGGCTGCGGTGGCTGGAAGTGGTCACTGCACTCCAGTCTGGGCGACAGAGTGAGACTCCAACTCAAAAAAAACAAAAAACAAAAAAAAGAATAAGGTGATTAATAAAATGTCTGCTTATACAAATATCTAATGACTGAAATAGACGCAGAGTCCTGTTTAACCACCTAAACATGTCCAATTCTCCCCTAAAGTTAGCAATGACATCTCTCTTCTTCTTTCTTTTCTTTTCTTTTTTTTTTTTTTTTTTTTTTGAGTTGGGGTCTCAAACTGTAACCCAGGCTGGAGTATAGTGGCATGCTCACAGCCACCGTAACCTTGACCTACCTGCTGGGCTCAGGCAGTCCTTCTGCCTCAGCTTTCCAAGTAGCTGGAACCACAGGCCGGCTAATTTTTTAGTTTATTGTAGAGATGAGGTCTTGCTAAGTTGTCCAGGCTGGTCTCAAACCCCTGGACTCAGGCAATCCTCTCGCCTCGGCCTCCCAAAGTGCTGGGATTATAGACTTGAGCCACCGTGCCCACTCTAGATCAAAATTTTAATGATTTAAAATTATTTATGTATCACATCATACATATATGATACAGACTACTGAGGTATCTGTGAACTTTTTAGTTTGGGCTTCTTTTGTGAAGCTTAATGTGTTTATCTTCTGTGACCAGATATAGTTATTCAGCTGGTAGACAATAAATATTTAAATATCTTACTTTCGGTAAATAAAAAGAAAACTACATTTTCTGATCATTTTGGAGCACCCTAGTTACCTAGTAGATCTGCCTCTCAGATGATGACCAGAGTATGAAGGAATTGTATTATGCTAAGGAAATCTTGTGTTTCAGCTTCTTACAGCTAAATTTTAGGCACTTACTAGGTTTCTTTGTACTATCGTCTATACTATGCTTTGGCTTAATCTTTTTCGTAGTTGTTGAATTAAAAACAGATTTTATTGCCACAAAGTTCCATCAGATTTTAAATTATAATTGGCTACTTTGTATTTAGTCCTGTGGGGAAGTAACTTCCAGCTAAAAATAAAGGAAATACATAGCTAAAATTACAAATACATGAAAGAAAAAGTACATAAATTATGTCCTCAGTTGTAATTCAGCCAAAACAACGAATATTTTGTGTATGATGTTGATATTACTCTATATTAGCCCTTTCTATTGTGTTCTTAGAATCTTTTGACTGTATTTCAGTTCATTCTGCCCTATAGTGAGTTTAGGCATGATAATTTATTATAAAGATAATTGTAACGTATGGATTCAGTCTCACGTGTTACTGCAGATGCTTATTTTTTGCTGAGATCTGTTGTACATTTGTGATTTTTCTATGTATTAGTATTTTTTTTTCCTGAGTTGGAGTCTCACTCCATCGCCCAGGCTAGAGTGCAGTGGCACACTCACGGCCACTCCAGCGTCAACCTGCTGGGCTCTGGAGATCCTTCCGCCTCAGCCTTCCAAGGAGCCGGAACTATAGACGTGCACTACTACACCCGGCTAATTTTTTATTTATTGTAGAGACGAGGTCTTGCCAAGTTGCCCAGTCTGGTCTCGAACCCACAGGCTTGGGCAATCCACTCGCCTTGGCCTCCCAAAGTGCTGGAATGACAGGCTGAGCCACCGAGCCCAGCCTTATTAGTATACTTAACAGAATCTGGTTATGTATTTCTTTTCAAGTAGACCCAAGGGCTCACTGAAAGGTAAATTAAGCTGAGCATTGTTTGTCAACAGTTAGGGTGCTCCCATGATTGCATAGATTTAAGACTTGGAACTGATATGCTATATTGCAGAGCCATATGACTGGAAATTACGTTTGCATATGTTGATTTCTTAAACTTATTTAGAGCCAGTCTATTCACTCAGTAGCTTTGATCAGTTCCTGATTATTGTGATTACAGTTTATAATATTTCTCATATTCAGTAGGGGAAAGTAGTTAATAAAATAAAGATTATTAATACTCACTAAGCATGAGGATAGGGGACAGAGCCAGAGGGGCCAGCCAGGTGATTCTGCAGGAGAAGGAAGGAATTGATTCCTCTAGGAGCTGGGGACAGTAAGCTGTCAGTTAACAAAAGGGATGAGTTTAAAGTCATTCAGTACTTTGACATGGGGGTGGGGGCTGGATTAATGGTATCCCCAACAGATACCAGGCTGTTGGAGGGGATGAAATTCCTAGAGGACATATTGGGTTGAGTGGACAGCAATATTGAAGTGGAGGTGCCAGGTATCTCTTCTCATTCCTCCTGGTAAGTACTGAGTACCAAAAGAGTTGCTGGGGGCCAATTCCTTGGTTCCCTGTGATGCTTAAGAGGGGGTGTGAGATGAAGCAGATTCATTAATAAATGTCTTTTGACAACTTCCTCCGTCATGACCCACAACACTTTAAAGCTCTAAGCGCAGTGGCTTTCATCCATAGGAGTGGCACCAGGAAGGTATTGAGTGACGCACTGAGTCCAGGGTTAACTACCTAGCCCCATTGGGCTCTCTAAGCAGCTTAGCAGGGGACTCTCCATGGTGTCCACACCACTGCAGTTCCAGCTGTTGTTTTCTACAGGTCATGCCCTGAAGCGTCTTGAAGTGATAAAGCACCGTGCCATCCCTGGAAGAGTGGATGTCTAACAAACATCACACAAAGGAAAGAACTGAGCGCCACGTTCTAAAAACAGATGGAGGGTTAATTTTAAACGTCATGTGATAAAAATGACTGACAGTGAGGAATGAAGTCGTTGTAAAATGGGGAAGGTCACACACTTCAGTTCTCTTTCAGGGCCGAAGAGATTAGGGGAGTTCAGACGTGAGGTTATATAGATGATACTTTAGTCATAATAATCCATGTTCCTCACATATCTAGGTCTGAGTCAGTTCATCATCTTTTGGAATAAGGTATTTGGAAGGGAGGACTGCTCTAATATCACATTAGGAAAGGAGGATAAACACCCAGAGAGCTTTTCTGTCTGGTGTAATTCAAGAACTGTGAGTGGTATGTGCTGTTAATAGGAAAGTTTGAACTTGGTTGTTTTAAAACGTGTTAAACTGAAGTTATATCCAAAATGCTACAGTTAGTAACTAAAATTACCATTTTATAGCACACAGGGACACATGGGTTTTCTCTCCGTTATCTAAATTATCTCCTGTAAGGAAATTTACTAGTTACCATTTTGGTCTATAAAGGTATCATTTAGAGAAAAATGTAGTTATATATGTAGAAAAATATTTTTATGATGCTTTAATGCTCTAAATCTTTTTCTGTATGAATATATGACTGAAAGCCAAATTACTGTTAGTATCTACCTGTTGGCCAGCCAAAGACTACACAATTGCACCTTAGCTATTCTGAGCTCAGGTTTCTAGTAAAAATCATCCTCCCCTTCCTTCTTCCCTCTTCAGTAGTTTTTGATCAGCCGGGCTCAGCCTGGAATCCCAGCACTTTGGGAGGCTGACGCAAGTGGATTGCCTGAGCCTGCGGGTTCAAGACCCGCCCGGGCAACTTGGCGAGACCTCGTCTCTACAATAAAAAATCACAAAATTAGCCGGGCATGGTAGCGCGCACCTGTAGTTCCGGCTACTTGGAAGGCTGAGGTGGAAGGATCTCCGGAGCCCAGCAGGGCGAGGCTGCAGTGCTGGGAGTGTGCCACTGCACTCCAGTCTGGGCGACAGAGTGAGACTCTAACTCAAAAAATAATAATAATAGTAATAATTTTTGATCTACTTATTTTCTGAAAATGCATGGATGAAGAGCTATGATATTATGCTTCAAGATAATCTGGGTGCAGCCAGGAAGTGGCTGAGGTATGGAGGGGGGAGCAGTTTATTGAGTGGTGGATGGCAGGTATGTGTGTGTGTGTTTATCAGTTCTCTCTCATTTGTGCATACATGGTATTTTTCCACAATAAAACATTTAATGTGACAGCAACACGATTTTTTCATTTCTTATTCCTATTTGACTGTCCTAATTTATATACACACACACACACATATTTATATACGATACACACATATGTGTTTACTCAGTGTCTTTACCTGAAGACATGAGCGTATCATATGAAGTAGCTAATCTTCACACAACAACCCATAAGGATCTTCATCCCTATTTTCTTTCTTGTTTTTTTTAAGTGAGAAAGCAGGACTTGTTGAGAGGACAGAAAAGCTCCCACAGTGGGAGGAGACCCGAAGGGGTTGCCCTCACCTCTATTTTCAAGATGAAAAAACTGAGACACTGAGAGGCTAAGTAATTTGCCCAAAATTGCATAGATAATGTAGTGGAACCAAGATTCTAATCCAGCCAATCTAACTTCAAAGTCTAATTTCCAGAAAGAGAAGCCAGGTACGGTGGCTCTCACCTGTCATCTCAGCACTTTGGGAGGCCAAGGTGGGAGTTCAAGACCAGCCTAGGAAACATGGTGAGACCTCCTCTCTCAGAAAAATAAAAAATAAAAAAATTAGCTGGGTGTGGTGGTGCAAGCTACTTGGGAGGCTGAGGCAGAAAGATCACCTGACTTTAGGAGGTCTAGGCTGCGGTGAGCCCTGATCATGCCACCACACTCCAGCCTGGGTGACAGAGTGAGACCCCAACTCAAAAAAAGGAAAAAAGAGAGTTGAAGAGAGATTTGCCAAAGCCTAAAATTACTCATTTCATGTAAGAGAGATAAGCCCCAGTTATTCCACACTCAGCTCCAAGCATTAAGTAAGGCTTTCAAAGACGGAACTGCTTCTCTAAACACTAGGAAATTGTGAGGGTTACCAGATGGTCCCTAGCTTATCCTATTCTAACCCACAAAAGAAAAGTTCTTGTAGTCATTATTTTATTATTTTTTCACTCAGGTCCTACTACCCTTAGACTTGTATATAATTAATATTGGCTATCAGAGATCTGAGAAAATGTATTTAGAATTTTGTTCAATTAAATTGGCTTAGACTGAAAGTAGATATTATAACTCTCTCCAATATAGCAAACAGAAGATATGCCCAAACATTATTGCAGATACTAAATATACTAGTAATATAAATTGGTTAATTTCTTTTGTTAAGTTTGAAAAAAAAAATTTATGCCTTTGTGTTTAAAAGTTACTTATAGAGATACTGTAAAAGGCTTTATTGTCTCTTAAGTATATCCCTTTAACCATCTCTCTTTTCCCTACATTTAAAGAAGCAATGTCACCAAAATTCATTTACTCTTTCCCGAGCTCAAGTGACCTAAGAAGGTATAGAGACAAAATCAGATCAGGAAGTCACTAAGGCTTGGCCATGCCATCAACACCTTTCTGACTTTGAGCAGATCTCTGAGCCTCTGGGGACCTGTTTCTCCACTAATAAAATGTTGACGTTAGACTCAGTGACCAGACAAAATACACAGTGCTGTAAGTCTATATCTCTTCCGTGTGCATAGCATATATTCGCATACAGCATAAAACCTGGTATAAGCCACTTTGGCATCTTGGGGGGAAGGGCACACTGTGACGATTCTTAGGATGGTACACTGGGATTCAGAAATGACCGTGTCAAGCAAAATTCATCAGGGTCCTTAATTGCTGATTGCTCTACTCTCAGCAGCTTTTCAGTGTTGGTTATCTGCCAGTTAGGAAACTTTGGACGAAAAGATGCCAAACTGCGGAACCAACCTGAGGACCTAGGCCTAGGAACGCCCATCCTCAGGAGGCCCTGAGAGCATGTGCCCGGATGGGTGAACAGTGGTTTGGTTGCCTACGGTTTTAGGAAGGCAGAAGTTATAAGAAGCCATAAATCAACATATGTGACATTTTCATTGGCTTTTCCAGAAAGAAGGGACATTTCCAAGCAGGGACTTGCAGGTCATACATGGATTCAAAGATTTCTTGGCCGGTATCTAAGAAATTTTGTAAATCAGTAGAGGAGAGATGTTTGTGGAGATAAGGGGGTAGAAAAACTCCAGATTTGTTGATATGTGGATGAAGTTCTATGTATGGCAGACTTCGGAGAGGATGGATTAGTGTTCCACAAGGTTCCTGGAGTCTGGGGAGTCCCCAAGAGATGGTTTTGCAAGGCCATGAAATATTCTGATTTTCTTTGTTACATGATGTTATGCCAGAGTCAGGTTGAAAGAAAATTTTAGTGTATAGGGTAATAAAACCCCATCTGGCAGTCCTTATCAGGCATGACTCCCTAAGCCTCTTAGTTGGGAACTTGGATAAGAGGAAATACTATCAGGTTTAGTCCTCAAATCTATCTGTACAATTACTCATGTACTAAAATATGAAAATTCATAGAAAACAACTCAGGGTCTAATAACGTTAAAAATTGGGTTGCAGTCTGGGGAAGAAAATAAGAGCTTTCCTGGCAGCTATGGCTGAACTGTCTTTACTGCATACCTAGACAGCTTTATGTTTTGGGTGTGGGGTTTTGTTCCCCCTTATAAAATTTGCCAACACAAATGATTTAACAGCTTGCAGAAATCAAATTCCCAGAGCAATCTGTGTTATAGTAATTGAAAAGGAAAGGGTTGAGTTAAGCTATATTTTTTTAATAGAACAGTGTTGAAACTGTTTAACAAATTTGTCTGAACCCCTGGTAAACCATTAAAACATGTATGATTGATTCTCTGTTAATCATGGTTGCTTCAGTGCTTCTCTAGCTTTGTTCATCTTAGTTCAAAGAAATTATTACTCGTGTTTTCTGAAATGTTGGTTAGTGTTTTCCAAGGTAGTCAGGAAACAAAGGGCGATCCTAGGCCTGATGACTAAATGTCACCCCATTGTGGGGGAAAACTCCAGAGACTGATCCACAGTGGCATTTTGTTTAGCCATTCTTTGGAATAACTGAGTTCATCCTGTAACGCTTGCTTATAAAGATTTAAGTGGAGACTTAATTTGTCTCCACCCTCAGTTTATTTTGTATGGCCTTTATAGTCAATTGAAGGTCATACCTTTAGGCTGGGGGGGACTTTAGCGTAATTAACCCTGGATAGCTTCACGAATGGTTTTATTTGGTGGCTCTTTGGACCTACGACCATGTCTGAAGAGAATCATACACCTTAATGAAGTGGTAGCACCCACTTGTGCACAGAAGGCTCTGCACTGACCTGCAGCCTCCAAAAACTGTCACCAAACATTGGCCAACCCTTGTTCTCCGTTGCAGTGTGCATTCCTGGTCCTGGTAGATGAGTTCTCAGAGTAAAAGAATGTTTGAATTCTAGCATGTTTGCTATGTCAGTAGCAATAAAACCAGATAATCAGAAATGATAATAATAGTTGTGATGACACAAAATACTTTCATGAAAATATTCTCATTTAACAATCATATTTATTGTTATCGCCATTGTTTAGAAGTGAGGTTTGGAGAGGTGACAATACCTAATTCAACATTGCACAACTAGTAATTGGCCGCACCGAGATTCAAGCCAGTATCATAAGCTTTTCACTAACTCAGAGCAAATGAAAAGAGAGGTGAGTTAAAGCTTGGGTCTGAAGGAGTCAACAGCTGGATGTCAGTGCCTGCTGACATATGTGTTGTGTGAGATACAAAAGACTTCACTTGCATGCGTTTCTCGTTTAGGACAGTAGTTTGTTTTGCCGTGTTTTTTCATCCTCCTTTTGTTCTTAATCGCAGTCCGAATGCCACTGTCCATTGCTGGAGTTTAACAGCTTCCTTCAGTTCAGGCACCAGCAATGATGCTAAGCAGTGCACTTTTGGTAGCCTCAGAAAAGAAGTAAGAATTCCAAAGAGTAGGAGGAAAAAAAGAAGCATCATAGAGAAAAGAAAGATGATGATGTGAGGGAGATAAAGAGTGATTATCAGCTGTTCTCTAACCTAGGATGAGGATCTATTCTCAGAGTTTCTAGAAGGCCCAAGTAAAGACGGGAGACTATGTGTAGGATCAAGAAGTATTTATTAAAAATCCTTTTGTTTTTGACTCCTTGGGGCAGCTGAGGTTTTCGGGAGTACTCATGTTCCAGCAATTGGTCCTTTAAAGGTTAGCCAACTTGTTTCCTTTCCTCAAACTTGTTTGGATTCTGAGTAAGATTAATTCAAGGTAATAAGAGATTAAATTATAAGTCAGAATGCCACATTATTAATTTACAGTAGGGCAAACAGATCCAGCTTTCCATTATTAGAAGTGAATTGGGCACGGTGGCTCATGCCTATAATCCCAGCAGTTTGGGAGGCTGAGGCTAGAGGATTGCCTGAGCGAGGGGTTCAAGACCGGCCCGGGCAACTTCACGAATCCTTGTCTCTACGATAAATCAAAAATCAGCCAGGCATTGTAGCACGCACCTGTAGTTCTGGGTACCTGGAAGGCTGAGGCGGAAGGATCACCTGAGCCCTGCAGGTCGACGCTGCAGTGGCCATGAGCATCCTACTGCACTCCAGCCTGGGCGACGGGGTGAGACTCCAACTCAAAAATAAATAAATAAAAGAAGTGAATTGGAGACATATTCCTGAATGTGGTATAGGCTGTCTCCAAGATGTGAAGTACTGCTCCAAGTGCTGGGGGTGGGGGGACGGTTACAAGGGCAGCACCTTGCCCACCCCGGAGCTCCGTGGCCCACTCCCCCTCTAAACGCTTCATAGGAGCAACTTCTCTTCTCTGGCACTCTAGCAAGTGTCTTACCAGGACGTCTCTAGTTCTTGACGTTCCTGCTTCCAGGTCCAGTCAGCGTGCTGGCATCAGTAGAGCTGGGTGATGAGCCCTGGCAGCCAGCAACATTGCAGCTACTGAGATTCTCACATGTGGAGTGCAGTGAGGCACAGATGGAAAGGAAACTGCAGAGCTGTATGGTAAACACAGCACCTGACAGTAGAGGGGGTAACAATAGTCATATGGCTTTGGAGATGGCTGGCTCTTAACAGAGTTGGAAGCCTTGGCAAAATAAAAATGACAGCTCAGGTCAGCCTATCAATTCAAGGCACAATGTGAAAACCCTACGGCCTCGATGGCAGCATTTAAAGAGACCCCCGTTCTTCCGCCACAAAACAGGCACTACTGAAAACCAGGTCTAGTTACAACTGTGAGGACATCGGAGCTGTAAAGGAGACTGGACAGATTTTAACAAGTGTCCTTTGTCAAAGCCAGTCCCCTGACAGGAAAAGAGTGAGCCCTGAGGCCTTGGGTGATGGACATGAGAGTTTAAATCTCAAATTCTCTCAAACCCTCTGAGCCAGCCGAGGCAGCACCTTTCTTACACTTGCCTGGAGGCTCTGTCAAAGGCAGGGTGTTTAATAGGAGGACAGTGAATTCGAAATCAGAGCCAGTCTGGAACGTGCAGGATGGTCCCCAGATCTGACGGCCTCCTACTATAGGGACGCTCACTGCCGTTCGCGGTGGCTCATGCCTGTAGTCCCAGCACTTTGGGAGGCTAAGACGGAGGCCGGGAGCTCAAGGCACGGTCACGTACGTATGGAAGACAGACAGTTGGCATAATGTCCCCTCGGAAACAAACTCAGCATGAGCCCCACAAATGGAAACAACACGTTGGCTTCCTAGAGAAATGTCCACCACAGGCTGAAAGTAAAGCTGCCAGCCACACTGGGGCCTGCTCGTCCGAGTGGTCGAGCCAAACACCCACCCCGAGGTCTTGGCGCAGCTGAAAGGAGGTGCTCGTCTGCAGCCTGCAGCAAGCGGAACCGGGCAGCTCACGCTCAACGCGCCTCTTCAGCGCCTGGCAGCAAGGGTTTCAAAGGCCGGGCAAGTGTCAGGAAAACAGGGTGCCAGCACAGCCATGAGTCAGCACGTGCAGATTGCACGTTGGTTTCGACGAATGTGTAGTGCATGTTTAACCCGTGTTCCACAC
The DNA here is from genome assembly GCA_963574415.1 of Tarsius wallacei. Taxonomy (NCBI): domain Eukaryota; kingdom Metazoa; phylum Chordata; class Mammalia; order Primates; family Tarsiidae; genus Tarsius; species Tarsius wallacei. The sequence continues at coordinate 38,491 of CAUYQG010050067.1, read as the reverse complement.
TGTTAGGGTCACGCTGCCAGCGGGGCCTCCAGAATGCAAGGGCAGGGCCCCAGGGCGTGGATGTCTGGTGTGCGCTCTGATGCCACGTGGAAGATGCAAAGAATTGCACAGAAGTTAGGTTAGAGAATGTAGTTTATTTAGAAAGTAAGTTGGAGAGAGAGAGAGAGAGAGGATTCACCTCCCTAAGGGAGGGAAGAGGGCCAAAGCCTAAGAAAACATGGCCTGGCCACAGCTCCAAGACCACATGGCCACACCATAGCTTAGCAAGGCAGTGGCAAATGGCTACTCATGGTTGAGTTCTTTTAATCTTTCCCTTTGATGGGGGAAGATCGTTAAGGTGATCGGGTGGTGGTCTGCTCCAGGTCTTCAAAAAGGCGCAGATAAGTGCAGGTACCAATGGACAGCAGGCAGATGGGTGGGTTAGCACATGATTGCAGCCACGGTGGTGGGGTCTGTGTGGTGAAGGTCACCAAGGGCTGATTACGTTAACCTGAGTCTTATGGGTGGAGGCAAATGCTTGAACTAGAAAAGCTAATTAGTATACAACAAGCTGGGGCAGGGGTTTGTAAAACAATCATCAATAGATACCTCTGAGAAACCGGTTCTGTCCTTGACTAGTGAGTTACCCTAACCCTAACCGCTAGAAAAACATGAGATTTAGGCAATGTTAAAATGGCAGTTCGCTGGGTATATTAAACCAAGTTATGTCTTTTCACACGCTGTCTTATGTTCTCTATATTAATTGCCTACTTTAATCTTCGTAACAGTCTAACATGCTGGCTTCACACATTGGGAAAGCTACCCAGAGAGGTTGTCTTTAAGTGAGCTAGGAAGAAAACTTCCTCTACCAACTTAGAGCTGAGGGGGAGGGGTGGAGGAGGCGGGATGGAACTGCAACTTAATCGACAACAGATAAATAGAAAAGTTGGAGAGTACTCTAAGGAATAGCTTGGCCTGGGGTAAGAGTTGACATACTGTATACTGTATCAACTTAATAAAAGGGAAAGAAAAGGGAAGGGAGCACAGGGGAAACATGAGAGGCGTGGGGCTTCTGATAAGGTTTTGTTATGCAGTTTCTCATCCAGGTGCTAATGGTCAGTCTCCTTGCTGAAAGCTCCCCCAGCCCCCTACCAGGGGATCAGTGGTAGTCAGACAAGGAAAGCTCAGAAATGCTTTCTGCCTCTGCTACGTCTTCAGTATCTTCAGTTATACAAAGCTTCTGGTGGGTTGTGGGTCCCTGCTTTGGGGCCTGAACACAGCTACGACTCAGACTTCTAAGAGCAAGTGCTGCTCAGTGGACCCAGACCTCCGAAAAAGAGGCGTCAGAGTGCTGGTGCCTCTGGGGAGAGAAAGGACGCCGAGGCTTGCCCCAGATGTTAGGGGAACCGGCTCTAGGCAAGTGCAGAAGGGTGGGCTTGGGGCTGCGAGGCAGTGACAGCATGCACCCGTCCAGACCTGTGGAGCCTGAAGCCCAGCAGGTGTGGGTCAGCTTGCCCTCCAGGAGACTCTGAGGCACCTACGGTTTGGGAGCCCTAGACCAGCAGGTGGGGCTCCCGGACTGCGGTTTCCAGACCTGCCAGTGATCAGCTCTTCAAGCTGAGGAGGTGATGCTTTTCAGAGTCCCGTCCTGTTCCCAGTTTCCCCCACACTTTTAGGCGATTGGGATTGGCGGGAGCTAGACATATCAAAGCATGTAAGACTGTGGTTTCCTTGTGGCTGGTAGGAATGATATCCTGAGTGGGTTTTGGATTCTTCTTGAAGGTCCAGCTAAGAGCAACAAAAGATGAATTTAGTCTTCATGCATAGTACAGTGTTGGGAGAAAAATACAGTGGGACACTGACTCATATTTAATTTCTGTAGTTTTTTTGGTGTTAGGTAGTATTTTAGCATAACCGGTAGTGATGCCAGGTGGCCTGTGGTGTGTGGCTCCATGGGTTCTTGGCTTCACCGATTTCAGAGCAAATCCAAAGTCTGTTTAAGAAAGAATGTATTAGAAAGAAAAAGACATGCTCGAGGGAGAACATGGGTTCCTTAAGGGAAAATGCACGTGCTTGCCTTTGACAGGAAGCTTTGTATAATGTTTACAATGATCATTAAGCAAACTATTCCGTAAGCTGAGAGCAGAGGGCTGCAGTACCAGGCCATGAGTTTTGATTGCCATCTGTCAACCTTTTAAGGTCACAAGAACCTCAAAAAGGACCTTTTTGCCTGCTCAGATTTGGACTTTTTTACAACACCATGTCTGTGTTTTGTGTGGCTTCCTGTTGTTTCTGTGATTCACTGCACTGGTAGATCCACGTTCCAGCCTGCAAGGTGGGCGGGCCTGGAGTGCCTAGTCAGGCGGGTAAAGGCCATGTACCAGTAAGGAAGATGTTTTAATTTAGACCTGCCTGCAAGAAACACCTATGTCTAAGCTGCGCTGGCTGCCCTGCCTTAACTTTCCCCCTTAGGAAATTTTTTTTAATCCTATAATCATATGGGTGCAGAGGGAGGAAGACCATCTTCTGTAACTGCTTCAAAGCTGACAAAGGATGCAGGGTAGGTAGCTACCCTACCTAGCCAGAGATCGAAAGTCGCTCCCTGTCGGATCTAAAGCGTCCAGGTTAGTTTCAGTGGTGGCACCAACTGCCGACACCAGTCCTTGCACGACATCATGCAGACATGAAAGTGCTTAATTCTGGAAGAAACTAATTTCACGAGGCAGTTAAAAAGACACGGACCCCAAGTCAGCAGGATTATGACCATTATAGTAGGTCCAATAAAAGGAACGACCAAGCAACAGAGGGCTTGGGTTTTAATAGCGTCCTAAATGGTGTTTGCAGGAGAGGCTCCTTGTGCAAAGCCATAGAGCCACGAAGCTTTGTCATGGGCTTTCTTTAGCTCTTCCTAACTTGTCTGGTAACATTTATGCAAGTGCAGCAGGTTTCATTAGTAGCAGCACAAACCACTCCTTCTGTAGCAAGTAACCTAAAGGCAATCAGTTGCCCATTACAACATTAGCAAGAGAATCAACAAACTTAGACAAAGCCTTTAGAGTATCAGCAGCATCCTGAGAAAGAGCACCCAAAGTCGCAGTCACATTTCTTAAAGTAGCCTCATGGTACACAAATCCTCCCCACGGTACTAGGAATCTAACTGTAGCCCTAATTCCTGCCAGCATTAATCCAAGCCCTGCCTGGGTCTGGGCTCATGATGTCGTAAAGTGTCACATGTAGCCTTTCATGACTGAGGACTACCAGAGTGCGTTGTTGACCCAACATCTGAATGTTATCTATACAAAGAGCAGCCCATGCTTTTCCAGGTCTTGGGTAACTACCATTCGGTTTGGTGTAATACGGCCAGAGACTTTCTTTTAGATTCCGTAGGAATAACACCCCTGTGGGGCACACACCCTCTGGAGGGTTTCGTCATGCGAGATGATGCTTCAAGTAGGTCCCCACATGGATTCCCCATGGCAAAGGGGAGATAGAGGCCCGCCACAAGAAAGAGAGGGTCTGCTTTTCCCCTTGTGAGAGGCTGGGTTCTTTCGTGTGATTTGCCAGGGAGTAGTGTCCCATCCTGGCCTGGATACCAGGGAGCTAAATTGTGCTGGCAGGTAAAGAAATTAGATGAAGCCAGATATCTTGACAGTTGAGGTGGTGGCTGATCACCTTTCATACAAAGGCTGCAAGGCCTGCGGTTACTAGCACAAATTCTAAACTCCAGTCTCTGTGGCTTCATCATTAGTAGTAGTGAGATTACAGCAAGAAAAAGGCTGAGTAGTTAAATCGCAAAGGAAATCACTGATATTGGAAGGAAAGATGTCAGAGTGACAGATGGACCACCCTCATCTCATCTACACTGTTTTCTATCTTCCATTTACCCCTACACACACACACACAATTTATAATTGGCAAATGTATAAGAAAAAGTCATCCTAGTCACCATTCCAAAACACGATGAAATACTCTAAATATCGTTTGAAATAACATTTTTACAAGGTAAAAGGATACTTTACCTTTGTAGTATGTAAAAATCAGGCGTGTTAAGGAACAAGATGACCTGACTCAAAGCAGGGAGGGGTCACATATGTGAATGCCGAGTAGCACCCAACAGAGAAACCAGGCATAAGAACTTTTGAGCATGTTTTTCAGAAGAGTGTGGAAAATTCCCTTTTTAAGATTGGGAAAAAATGATCATGGAATTTTACACTTGAAGCATGGAGATATTTTGTCTTCTTTATAGGAAGGGAGAATACAGATGAAAAACATAATAAAAAGGCTGAATTTTCAGAACTCATCCTCAGTAATTTTTTCCTCATAAAACTATTTGAAAGATAGAATAATAAATCACTAGTAGGAAATAAACCCCGTGTCAAAAGACTTTAGATGGGAATCACAGGCAACAGGTAGATAAGGGGACATTGGACACGAAACCAGATTTTAGTCCAAATTCACAGGCTGTGGAGAAGTGTACGTCTTCGATACATAATCTCATTAAGTTTGCATAGCATGCCCCAATTAGATCTGAGGAGGAGATCAAAAGGCATATGAAACAGCATTAAGGATTAGTGAGAAAATACCAACTTTTAAAATTCCTTAAAAGATGGTTAGAAATCAACCTGCCTGAATTTTAACACTTAGTTTATCATATACGAGGCAAGTTACTGTTTTCATGTCCTCAGTTTCAACACCTCTAAAATGGGAATAGTAATAGTCTCTCATGGGATTACTGTGAAGCTTAAATGCATAATTCCTATAATAAAATGTTCTTCTAGCATAAATAGTGCCAGAAAATGTCACAAACTACTTGCCAGCATAAAAATACAGTTTTTTCATATATGTTATGAAATATTCTCAAACTTGTGTGAGCCGTTTTCAGTCTTTGTGTCTTGTATTTTTCCTTCTAATAAGTTCATTTCTGCACATTTAATCAACTGCTAATCTCCAACCATTTGTAGACAAGTCTAGGTAAAGATTTTAAACGTTGACTTTTATTGTTTTTTTAAGAAGCATCTGTCTGCCCCATTATGACATTTCTCTTGCTAGAAATACAGTTTATGGTAGCACAGTTCAACATCCTATCAGACAGAAGTCTGCACAGTTTCTGTGGAAACAAAGCTTCTGGACCTATTTCAAATGGAACCCAAAAGACTGCACTGGCATTGAGAGATACTTAAGAGACATAATTCTACACTAACAAAACATAATATGCTGTATAAATCATTGTCAAGCCTAAGCCAGATGCGGAAGGGTAGAAAGCCTGGATTCTAGACCCACATAATCAACAGTCTGTGGAAACTCTGGGAACCATGCCACAGGTCTCCAACCTAGCATAGCTGAGAAGTGACACGTTCTTCTGAGAATCACTCATCCAGGAAATGAGTGGGTCACAAAGCAAACCAACAAAAGGCCACAACTTGTTTTATGAATGAAGAGTATAAGGTCCACTAGACCAAGGTGTAGCTGCCTGGTGAATGCAATTTCTCAGCCCTTCTTCGGTTTGTCTCATGGTGATGGACAGATAGAACTGCTCTGACAGGAAAATAAAGAATCGTGTCAGCCATAATACTATTGTCCCATGTCATCTCTCATAGTTATTTTTAATCAGCTTATATGTTTATCCCTGCTCCAAGATAAGACTTCCCATATGACCCTCACCAAAAAAGAAAAATAGTAAACAAGAAAACATAACGTTAGACAAAAAAAAGAACACAAACTAATCAATTTTATTCACACTACCCATGATAAGCAATTGCATTTTACATAAAATCACTGGCACATACAACAGAAATTAAGAGTAATATGTAAGTAAGAAACAGTTCAGGAAATAGATGTGAAAATAAAATAACATACTTTAGTAATTTATCTATATTTCCTACTTATTTATAGCAGCATCTGTAAGATTCTCCTATTTATTCATAGTTAACTAGCAGCTTAACTTTTAAAATTACAGAAATTCAGTAGATGTTTCTTTCCAATGTTTACTTCATACAGAATTTATCACATTGACCAAACAAAACCATTTCTATTTCCTGAAGAAAAAAGGTGGGAAAAGATTTCATCAGTCACCAGCTCCCCCAAAAAAGAATAAAAGAAAAAGAAGGAAGAATGCTAGAAAAAAATTCCACATAATTGCCAAAAAATAAATTCTCAACTACCTTGACCAATTATGAATGGATTTTGTGGAGTCTGAATGTATGTGTGTATGTGTGTTAGTAAATAAATGCTGTGTTAAAACTGTATTTTCTGATTTTACACTGCAGTTGAAAAACATGTGGAAGTTTCCAGGAGGCCTGTCAGAGCCTGGAGAAGATATTGGTGTGTATCTGACATGTTTTAGTTGACTTGAAAATGTTGAGGAAATTCATGTATTTATCTTCCTGCTTTATAGCCAAGAATAAGAATTTAGATTTTCTAATTTGTTCAATCTAAGTCAGAAAATTTCAGAGGTTACATCAGGGCTGATATAAAAATTAGCAGCAAAATTTCTAACATTACAACTTATTCCATTAATATAAATAATACCATTAGGAGCATATCACCTATTCTTCTATTTATGACTGCGTCTAGATAAGTTTGTCTGAAAAGACGCTTTGGGTATATATCAGTAAAGGTCAGCACTAGAGGTTATTTCTGATGTGACTAAAATTGTTGCAGTTAAACTGAGAAAACACAAATTCTTGACCATTCCATCACAGAAGGAAGAAGAGTGACTTCTAAGTGAACTTTGAAATAAATACAATAAAGTAAATTACACAGCAGTGTGATATAATTCTGTGTATACATGTTTTATCTACTTTTTACTTTGAGTAGTCATGAAGCCAAAATACAATAAAATGTCACATGAGAAAGTCTCAAATGAGATGGACCCCAGCACAAGTGACTCAGTTCCATAATGAGACAGGGAAATGTGAAATAAACCAAGAATTCTTTACGTCACTGATTGACAGGACAGAGGAACAGAAAGTGAACACTCCTACCTCTTCCCTAAGCCCTGGGGAAAATTCAGTCTCCATCCTAATACGGAGAGCTCACTTGATACCAGTGTTCTTTCTCCAGGACCTTTTCCTTGGCATGCACGTCGCCTACTTTTTTAGCAGCAACTACATGACTGACTGTCTGTCATCTTTAAGTATGTAAAACTGTATTTGTACTCAGACTTGTTTTTTAAATGTTACATGACCGACTGCTAACAAACCATGGGTAAACTGATTGCATCAAGACACCTATAGCAAATCTTGGTTTTCGGAACTCGCTGAGCTTTTGCTTAGATCATGCTAGATCTGCTGTCGACACAACAGATGGTCTGTAGTGGGGTGAGTGCTGAGAGAGAAGGCCGTGTGACCCACCGCCTGATGGCCTCACACTCCACCTGTGATGTGACATGTGAGCGCACGCCAGCTAGCTCAGCTTCTGCTCTGCATCCTCACCCAAGCCACCTGGGCAAAAAGGGGTCTTCAGGAGGTTTGCGTAGCTTCCATTCCTGAGTCTTGCCTCTTCAAACAGATTTTTTTCATCTGAACTTTCATGGGTCCTCTGAGTTTCAGTTATGCTTATTTTTAGGTGTAACTGAAGAAATCCATTTCCAAGCCCAATGTGTGTAACTTTAGGTTTAAGTATACTTCGAACCCTTCTTTAAGTCCAAACAAGTAAAAATTGCAGAAAAATTAAAAATTTTAGAAAAAGTATTATGGTTGTCAGAGATCATATATATGCCTCAGGCATGTGAAATTAAGAAACCTGCAACTGGCATCAACCTACTTCCTAGGCATAGTATACACTAAAGCTTATCAGAATTGATAAAACATTGAAAGCAGCTAGAAATGATAACCGACAGTGGGGGTCTTAACGACTGTCTAGTTGATAGCATTTCTGTTTCATAAGAGAGTACAAAATAATAGACTCCTCATGAAGAGGCCAGATCACCCAAGAATGATTGAAATTATTTTCTTTAAACCGTGTACGCAAGAAAGTATGTACTATGCTTTCGGAATATTGCCATCACAAACAGTTAAGCATTTATATTGGCCCTTGAAAAGTAAACACTAGCTAACCGGGAAGCACAGTTGTTTGGAATCCTTCATCCTTTGATAATACTAGGCAAATGAAGCGTTATTATCCGTCGTGTTTCTAAAAAATTAAAAGGGTCATGTACAAAACAGAATACAACCCTCAGTGCTCTCCTACAAAGTAATATACTCCAAGAATATAAAGGTAGCTACAAGATTAAAATGGACAAACTGCCTTCCTAGAATCTCATTACCTCTGACAGGAGGAGACTCCTATAATTAGCCAAAGAGCTATAAAGTAGCTGAGCTGATCAGAGATCATCAGCACACACCAGGAAAACCCACATTCTGCAAAATCTTTCCTGTCACATTTTATTTCAACCCTATCCTGTTATTAAATATCACAAAACAGAAATAGCAAATATAAACTCTATTTCATTACTGTCCTGTAACTAAACAAAACAATATGACATAGTTAAACAAATCTCTTGATCCTCATAAGAATAAAAACCTCTTAGTTTTCCCTATGCTCTTCAGACCTAGAAAACAGTAAGTATTATTTCAGTTTAGCTTACAGTAAATTAAAGTAATAAAAGTGCAACAGAATAAAGCACTTTATCTAGATAAAAATAATTAAATCCATGTTGGAATACTTGGGGGAAAGTTTTCCAGCTTGAGGAAATTCCATGCCTTGGATACAAAAGCATTTATTTGCCCATTCAATTTTTAGTCCAGTCAATGACATGCCAATTCAAGTTAAAATGATCAAATTACCCAGGAAAAACACTGATTTTCAGTCAGCTGTTGTGGTGGCTGCAAGGCAAGGCAACTCTCACTACCCTGTCCAGTGTTCTCATGATGTATAAACAGCCTAGACTCATGAGCTAAGTGCTGACCTCTTGGTTAGGGGTCCCAAGAGCTAAACAGGATCTCCATGGTTATTTTTCAAAGCATTTAGAGAATAAACGTAAACATCTAAACAACATTTAGGGGATACTGTACAAACTGTAAGGCTAGTGCCATAATTTTTAATAATACATTGAACAAATATGTATGCCAGATTAAACATTATTTTTATTGAAGAAAGTTTTTCTTAACCTGTATTCTCCTTCTGTGCTTTCAGTTTAAAAATGCGATTTCTAACCATGTGTAATCCATGGGTGGATGTCAGCACATAACTGAAAAATGGCAGATGAATGTCTTCTATCTTAAAGCACTTTTTCCGTGCATCTTTCCATAGCTGTTTCTCAGAGAGAAAAACACGAGCATAACCAGCGGACTGGTAAGACATTCTACGAGTCAGGGCACTTAGGAAAGTAAGACATGTGTCTGTGACTTCCTCTTTGGCCTGTTTTCCACGAGTAGGATTACTGAGAAAGCAAATATAATGTACTATCTGACAAACAAGAACAGTGGAGGCATTAAAGGATATTTGAACAAAAATCTTTGTCTGTGACAACTCCCAGCAAAATGGCCAAGAAAAGTAGCTTTTTGAGGGCTTCTCATAAATGCTTTGGAAGACAATGACATCACAGAATTAGGGTGAGTCCATATTTAGGGGGTTCATTTAGATGTTTTTAAAAAGCAGCCACAAAAATATGTTCATGGCAACAAAAATCCTGCCCTAAAAACGTGCACTTAACTGAAAAATCGTCCTTATACAATGTGAGAACCTTTGTTGTATTATAAAAATTCTATATTTTCCAAGCTTTTTTAAAACTTCTGATGAAACAAGTATAGCATTTTGATATTAAAGGAATGAATCTCAAGCTTTTGGAATCTTATCTCAAGAAACAAAGAAAATGTCAAAAATCACTATTATGGGGTTTTGCTGACAGACAACCAGAGGAGCATAAAGAATGTGTGTTTACAAAAGAATCTGCTCCTACTTGGAGGTGTGAAAGTCCCACCTGGAATCACAAGGAGAGCTTAGAATTGTTTTATGGTTCGATACATTCTACAGCCCAACAGACCTTCACAAGGAAAAAGAGGAAGTTTTGACCGACAGTCAGGAATGGGATGACAATGAAGAAATACATCGAATGTTAACTGCGGCTTTGCAACATGTTTTAAGTATTATAACGTATGTTTTTGCCTTTTGGGAAATAGAGCAGGGAGAGGCTAAGTAGAGGTCACCCCAAATGTACAAGCAGATAAGCCTTCAAGTAGCAGCAAGACAAATAGTATTTCAAAAGCTTCTTAAATGTGTAGTGGTAAGGAAATACTTTGGTACTTCAGGATGTCCGAAGGAAGAGCACTTGTGCTGAAACTTTACTTTCTCAGGGTAATGCTTTGCTTCTGAACCTTTAGGTGCTGCTTCTGTAGCTGCAGATCTTTGATGCTGAAGTTTCTCATAATGTGATCCTTACTGATCTGTACCTCTCCCTTTCGTGCAGGAGACACAGCAGTTCGCGAAGTTTTGGAAGAGACTGGTATAAAATCGGAATTCCGGTCCCTCCTGAGTATTCGGCAACAGCACACAAGTCCCGGAGCTTTTGGGAAGTCAGATATGTATATCATCTGCCGCCTAAAGCCATATTCATTCACCATAAACTTTTGCCAGCATGAATGCTTGAGATGTGAATGGATGGATCTCAACGACCTGGTCAAGACCGAAAACACGACTCCCATCACCAGCAGAGTTGCCAGGCTGCTGCTCTACGGGCACAGAGAAGGGTTTGACAAGATCGATCTGACTATGGAGGAACTTCCGGCGGTTTACACAGGCCTGTTCTACAAGCTCTATCATAAGGAACTGCCAGAGAAGTACAAAACTATGACAGGAGTGGACTGACCGCACATAACATGTTTAGAAAGAAAGTTCTAAGTGACTGTACATGTGGATTAGCGAACGCCATACTATAAGCAGAGAATGTTTGAAGTTGATTAAATACCTGACTCTAATTTTCTAAGGCAGATGATTTCCATGAAGAAAACTTGCATACAAATGTGCACATTTTAAAAGCCTCTTTTCAAATAAAGCAAATAAACACATGGAGAGGATTGTAGCTCTAGGTAAGCTTTACTGGGTAATACCAAGTGCTATATAAAAAGGGTGAGTCTACATTTTCCAAGAATTTTTGCTGTTTTTCTTTACTCAGACCATGGTTAAGTATTTTACTACTGGATAAAAAATTGTCTGACCAGTTATCCAAACTGAGCTGTGCACATGTATTTTCCTCTCATTAAAAAACTTCTAAAATATACTTCTTTCACGTGAAATGAGATCAAGTATTGCCTTTAAGATCAGCTCTTAGCCGACATTGGAAGAAAAAGTATAGCTTTCTGCCCCGGTCCTGTCTTGGATCCAAGTTTATACTGCCCGGTTCGTTTCAGTGCCACATACCAACTGGAGTATTTCCTTGACCGGTAAGTATTGTAGTTATTGGATTCCAATCGTTCAAAAAAGAAACACTCATCTGTAACACATTTCTGAAAAATAAAGGAAGAATGACTTGTTATTACCATCACACTTTTCCTATCAAACAGTAATGTCAGACAGTAAAATGCCTGTCTGCTCAGCCAGCAGCAGTGAGTGGTCTTGGGCTCAGCAGGACAATCAAACTGACAAGACTCATTAGGCCAAAATGTGACAGACGAGCTCTGGGGAAGGACGCGGGCCAGGAGCACAGCGGCCAGCAGGACAGCATCGAGGACTCCCGGGACCATTCTCCAGCTCCTGCAACAGACAGGTCGGGTGTTAGGCAGCAAGACCACACACAGGGTCCAGGACCCACGGTTCACCACAAGAAGGACACACTCAGCACTGAGAGGTACACACACACAGGGAAGCCCAAAGCTGCAGCTTCCAGGAGCCCTCACGGTCTACCCTCAACGCTCCCCATCCCAACGCAGGATACCAGTCAAGGTCGTTTTTACTTTCATCGGGGTTCCGGTGTACACTGGCTATAAAAAAGGAGGAGGGTCGGGCTTGGTGGCTCAGCCTGTCATCCCAGCACTTTGGGAGGCCGAGGCAAGTGAACTGCCTGAGCCCACGGGTTCGAGACCAGCCTGGGCAACTTGGCGAGACCTCATCTCTACAATAAATAAACAGTTTAGCTGGGCGTGGTAGCGCGTGCCTGTAGTTCCAGCTACTTGGAAGGCTGAGGCAGAAGGATCGTCGGAGCCCAGCAGGTCGACGCTGGGGTGACTGTGAGTGTGCCACTGCCCTCCAGCCTGTGTGACAGAGTGAGACTCCAACTCAAAAAAAAAGGAGGTTTGTTAACACTTTATTCACAGAAACAGAACTGACTCCCTAAGTTGTAACAAAAAATTTTAGTGGCTAACATTGTTTTAAGGGATAAAAAGAATCATTTATTGTATAGAAAGAAGCTATTGGCATATAATGCCAAAAAATTATATTGGAACATTATATTACATATGACTGGCAATTGCCAAACACTCATAGACAGTGAGGAATAAATAATGTAAAACTTACTGATTTCTAGTAGTCTCTTGAGGGAAGTAAGGGACTCTGCCTTTTTATTTCAATTCAACTATTTATCAGGAAAAAAATACCTGGCTTTCAGATAGCTGGACCTGGAAATAATATTCCAAGTAATGGAGTCTAGTAGGCTGCCACATTATTTAAGGTAAATGTTCAAGAATCAACTTCACAAGATAGTACTGTTGACACTTAGCTCTAGGGGAAAAAATCAACAATTTATTCACTTCAAAAGAAATAAGGAAAAATAATTTACTTTTTTATTATAATAATATACTGGGGATCCCAAAAAATGTACACACATTTTAAGAGAAGTTCTCCAGTAATCAGAAGTGTCTAGACACTGATGGTAACCACTTTGAGCATCTCTTGTAATTGCAGAAGTCAAACGTGACTTGTATTCGTCTTATTAAGTATTACAATTTTAATGCAGTTTTTTCCTTTCTTTTTTTCTTTCTTTCTTTCTTTTTTTTTTTTGAGTTGGAGTCTCACTCTGTGGCCCAGGCTGGAGTGCAGAGGCATGCTCCCGGCCACAGTAGCCTCGACCTGCTGGGCTCCAGCGACCCTTCCGCCTCAGCCTTCAAAGGAACTGGAACTACTTGCGTGCACTACCACACCTGGCTAATTTTTTTGATTTATTGTAGAGACAAGGTCTCATCAATTTGCTGGTCTCGAACCCACGGACTCAGGCAATCCACTCGCCTCAGGCCTCTCAAAGTGCTGGGATTTCTTAAAATGTGTATATATATATTTTTTGGCACCCTCTATGGACATATCTATTGAATGACAAACTTATACAGAAAACCATATAAATTTTAACACGCTTGTATCTACACATATAAATACTGGGTGTATACATACCTATATTACGTAAACATATGACTTTTATTAGTACCAGATTCCAGCTTATTTCTATATACTCCTATCTAAGAAACTTCAGGCTTGGGAAAACCCACATTAAAAAGACTTGAACCTTTTCCCAGATTCTGTGGTTCCAAGATAGAGCAAACAATGGCACAACCTGTGAGAAAAACATAAATTAAAAAGCAAACCAAGGAAACCAGCTAGCATAACAACAAAAGTGAATAGTAAAGGGCAGCTGAGTAACACCTAACAGTGGAGAGCTTGTCTCGACCATCTAAAGCAGAGGTATGGTGTAGACCCTGTCATCTGCTTCCAGAGATAAGAGTTTTACTGGATATTTGCTTGGTTTAAATATTTTGACCACTGCTAGTTGAAGTTTTAAAAACTGAAATACAAACTTAACGAACGTGCCCATTATGTAGTGTGCTACTAATATTGAAATGTAATTCCTTCTGATGCAGCTAAGTCACAGGCTGCCTTACATAGAAGCTCGCGTGGCAGGACAAGCCGCCAATACACAAGACCGCCTTGTGCTGTTCATAAAGTCTTATGAAAATCAAACACCTGCATCTAGAGGAGATAAAGACCCCAAACCCAATACTTTCCCTCTTCCTTTGGTGAAATTTAGTTCTCTTCTTTAGCACCCATTAGTCGAGCCGACGTTAGCCTGGTTACTTTGTCGTTTTCAAGCAACACTCCCCTCTCCGCTATTTTAGCTTTAAGGCCAGGAATAGAAGCGGAGGGGAAATAAAGAGTGAAAGAAAAATTCGCAGTAACCATAAAGAACGTGAAAGGTCCCCGCTGAGCCCCACGGGCTGCCTCCCCAGAGGTAAACTTAAACAACACCGTGTGGTCATTTGTTCATTTCCTGATGTTCTGTCGGTTTCCAGGATGCCCCATCTTGCTAGCTGGCACTCCCCACCATGCCTGGCCAACTGGAGGGCTTCACCATGCCAATAACGTTTGCCTTTTCAGCCAGTTCCTAGTATTTCAGAGAAGAAATAGTGCCAGGCCTAAGTGGGTACATCAAGGAACCACATTTTTTTTTACAGAATTTACTAGTAAAAACAGTGGAGGGAAGGAAAGCTTGCATTGTCCTGAATTTCAGCCATGTAAATCTACTAAACAACTGTTTCTCACTTGCCAAGAAACTGCGTTTGTTTTCTTAAGGAGCAGCAGGCCCAACTTCGGTTCTCAAGAAAGCAGACACTTGACAGCTCAATATAAACACAAGTGTCAGCTCTCTCCATTCTTAGTTTACAAGTCATCTGCAGTGACTGTGATCTCAATGTTCCTGTAAAAAAGTGGTGCACTATAATTTCTACTACCCTTTATAAACAAACCGTCAGAACTCTTTTCCTCTTCTCAGTGTTTGCTGACCATTTCAAACTTAAGACAAAAAGGGATTTTCAGAGGAACAACAAGGGGAGGAAAGTGGGTAAGTGGCTTCTAAGTGTAGAAGAGTTTGGACCTAAGAGCTGAGGAATCTCTCGGTTCATGGCTATTGACTGCTTTCATGCATTTAAAAGTCACAAAAATCTTTTAATGTAATAATACTTATTAATAAAATGAGGATTTAAAGCTCAGTGCTTTTAGCAACTTATTTCAGACTGTGGATACTTTTTGCCTGACACCTTTTCGTCATTTAAGTTTTCCTTTATTCTGTTAATTTTTTTTAAACTTAAGCATAACTTGGGAGCATAGAAAGCAAAGAGTTCAGATAATGTATTTATTCAGTGTTCATATTTTTTTCTTCTAGGCATCTAGGACACTTCAGTGAACAAAACTGAAAACAGATCTCTGCCTTTGTTCCACTCAAATTCTAGCCGGAGGAGACAAACAATAAGCATTAAAAAATACGAGAAATACGGGGGAAAGTAAAGCTGAGCGGGGTAACAAGAACTGGGAGTGGGGGGGTAGAGGTACAGCTGCAGCATTAGATAGCCTGGTCACAGTGGCTCCACTGAGAAACCGACATGAAAAGCAAACACCTGAGGGAGGCAGAGGCCTTAACAGGACTGGGAGGAGAGCCGTCCAGTCAGAGCGAACGGCCACGCGAACGCCCGACCACAGGACTGTGCCTAGGGCTTGAGGGCATGAAGTGGAGGGCTTGAGGGAAAAGGTCGCAGACCTTGAGATGGGTTCCCAGAGGTAATGGGATGGAAGAGCCAACCCTACACAGCTTGTAGGCTATGGTAACCATCTGGGCTACTCCAAGAAAACGGAGGGCCACTGGTGGCTTTTTAGCAGAAAAACAGTATGATCTGGCACATTTTTCCAGGATTATTCTGGCTGCCAAGATACAAGGAGCCAAAAGCCAACACAGAGGGACCAACTAAAGGTGTATTCAGCAATATAGACAAAGAGAGTGAAGGCTGAGACCAAATGAGGCTGTTGAGATGGTAAGAAGCTGTCTGCTTCCAGGTTTCCTGACAGATTGGATATGCAATGTGAGAGAAACAGGAATCAAAGATGGCACTGAAGTGTGTGTTCTAGAATGATGGATTTGCCGTCAAATGAAATGGGGAAGGAACAGATTTTATAGGAAAAGGTTAGTAACTAGTTTTTCACGTGTTGAGTTTGAGACAAACATTAGACATCCAAATGGAGCTGATGATTGTTTACGGAGCGCCTACCATGTAACAGACACATCACTTAAACGTCTTTCCCTCCGGCTAACGCAAATAATCACAAAATTGGACGATGAAAAAGTACCCGTGTATTTGGAATGCCAGAAAGTGTGTTATGCATCATGATTCCAATACGCCATCATGCTCAATTCTAAAAGGTGCGGAACCTAAGAAACGAATGTGGATGTGCAGGCCCGAGAGGACACAAATCTGCCATTGCGGTGAGGTGCAGCACCTCGGGGTTTCCTGAAGGCTGTCCACACAAAGCAGCTCGGCTCAAGGTCCTGCAGGAGTGGCCAGACAGCCATTTGTTGACACCGACAATGACGCTGATGACTCTGGAGATGGTGCTAGAAGTCTGACCCTGTGTAGGCGTGTCTGAATGAAGAATCTAATGTGCTACGAAAAAGCAGAGCCAGCACCACGTGGTTGATTTGGTTTCTGCAAGCCATTTAATTGGCTTTGAAATTTCAAGAAGAAAAAGTCCTGTGAGGTATTTGTATTTACTGAAAAACTGGTCCTAGGAGGCAGTGGGAGCCATGTTCACTGTTTGAGTAAGAGGTTGCAGACCAGGGGGAGGCTGAAATATTCATGTGGAACTCATGGATTAGGGCTGCAGATAGCAGTTTGAACGGATTCATGTTTAGTTTAGTACAGAGACAGATGCTTCAATACAGAACCATGTATGTGTGCGTACCAAGGCTAGTATATGCATCTATGTCTTGCTCTGTCATCCAGCACCCAGATCGTAGCTTCTAGCATCATCCTCCATTAAAGTAACCAAGGGTCCTGGGAGGAGGGGCTCATTCTAGGCTAGAGGAGGGAAGATACAAGATGAGCCTGAAGCATGCTGTAGGCCGGAAATGGATGAAGTGCTCCAAAGAGTAGACGGCGGTCTGTTGAAGAGCAGAAAGCCAAGGAAAGCGCTCCCAGTGGCCGAGGCTGGCGCTACTCGAGCACAAAACAAGCAACACAATACTGGACTACAGCCCGAAGGGTAAAGTGAGCAGCTGTGATTATCTACTGACATGATTACTGAATAAGCAAGTGGAAAAGAGTGGAAACGTTTCCCATGCAAAAGGACTCCAGCCAGTTGACGTAGACACCGCAGCCTCACGGGAGGGGAGCATAACCATAACCCCATCCCTTCAGCGTGGACTACGCCAAGTGGCTTCCTTCCACAGAGGATGGTGTGGAAAGTGGGGAGGGGAGAGGAGCTTTCCAGTGGAGAGAATACTATCTCGGCGGGTGAGCGAGACCAACATCAGGAGTGACACAGCACAAGGACGGCACGTTCCCTCATGTGACTGCATGAGAATAGTCCTTCTTATATCTTCCTCCCAAACACTCACAACCCCTGCCTAACCATGAGAAAAACATCAAGCAGACCCAAGGTGAAGGACAGTCTAAAAAAAGACCTGACCAGTACTCCTCATACTATCAAAGTAATCAAAAATGAAAAAAGTCTAAGACACTGGAGACTCAGGAGACACAACGACTAAATACGGATCCCAGATAGGATCCTGGAACAGCAAAAAGACATTTAGTAAAAACTAAGAGAGTATGAACAAGGTGTAGACTTTAGCTACTGATAACACATCAGTGTTGGTTCATTTGTTCTGGCAGGTGTACTACGCTAATGTAGGGTGTTAACAATAGGAGAAACTGGGTGTGGAGTATACAGACACTGTTGTCTTCAGAGCTTTTCTGTACATCTAAAACTCTTCTAAAGCCAAAAGCTATTCAAAACAAAACGGACCCCAGGGCTACAAGTTCAGTCATGGAAAAGAACTTCTCAAGTTATCACTGGATATAGTAACTCTCTCTATAATATGAAAAGTAAAAGCACCTCATTTATTTTTATGCTTTACTGTGCCCAAATATAGGTTGTTTACATATGCGTATCACTGTATTTCACCAGACTGTAAATGGCACGTAGGTGAATATTTTCATCTACTGTGTCTACTGCTGTTATCAATGCCTGACACACAGTTAAGTGGTCAGTAAACATTTGATAGATGAATGAGCAAATGAAACTATTTTAGATTGCTTACAACAAAAATGCAGTTTTGTGGCACTGCAGAAATCTAAATAAGAAGCAGGGAAGCAAGACCAGGGAAAACCCAGACTAGGAACTGACATATAGGGTGCTTTAACGTTATGGGCTCTCCTTAGTCCCTGAGGAAACTCTTTTACCAGGTGGCCCTCTCCAGCCATGTGACGCTCCTGACTGGACATCTCTGAGGCTCACTGTGGGCCAAGAACCCTGGGTTCCAAGCTTGCCTTGATCCCTGACTGGCTTGGTGTTTCCTGTCCAGTCCCTTCACATCTCTGGACATCACTTCCTCGTCTGTAAAATGAGAAAGTTGGACTAGATGACCTTCAGAATCCCTCCCATCTCTAATAACCTTTGCATACAATAAGGAAAGAATAAGAACCAGAATAAGCTCTCCTCCCACTCCCCTCACAACCTCCACCTCCTCTCCTTGGGTACTGGCCTCCCAGTTTTCATCTACTCCTAATTTTAGATTTGAACCTTATGCCCATTTCCCCATGCTCTGTTTACAGGCTGTTTACTCTTTTACAGTACTTTGATTCAGCAGTTTTGGCTCACAAGGGAGTTTGCTCAACAGGAATCTGAAAATGCTTTTGCTTACACCACTTCTGAGAATTAAAAACAGACATGATGATGTAAGTGTCAATGTCGACTGTTTCAGAAAAAAATAAAACATATGAATTGTGAAACATTAAAAGTAAATTTGATCTTAATCTTGTTATATCTACAGGTGGGGCAAAACTTTAAGATTTAGTTCTAAAAGAAGCGATAATTCTAATTAGGCAGTAACCTTTGCATTTAATTTAGTATTTTATCTCTTAAAAAATTATCTACACTTCTCTTCTGTTGCTGTATTTTCCTGGCAAATTTGGTCAGTATAGATTAACAATCTGGATAATTGAGCTTTCAAAATTCTGTTTTCCCCTACTATACTATAGTATAGATTTTATTTCATTGTTAAGGCCCCTCTACCAAGAAGTTATTCTATAGGGAAAAAGTACTTTACAGTAATTAAATGTGTATCCTCGGAATATAATTTTTTTCATATTTCACAATTTTGGAGCCACGTAAGTTGCAATCTAATACTTATTGAGATATTTTGTTCAGGGTTTCAGGATCTATAGCATTACAGAGAAAATAATGTACAACTCTCTAGCAGATGAAGGCCAGTCGAGCTTTTTTAATACCAATGCGAACACTGAGGCTGTTTGGTGATTTCAACTTAAAACTGCAATTAACATCACTATGCGCAATTTTCTAAACAATCTATAATTTTGTGAACTCTTAAATCATAAATTCTAATATTTGTTCTGGGCTTCTGTTGCTCAGAGCAACAAAATTTGTCCCGCTGCAGAACAGAGTAAAGAGTCTGCTGTGCACTAAAGAGCTGCTCAACTTCGGCCTCCAAATACAGGTTTTGGCAGTTAGATCCAGTAGCTCTTCAAACGCTCAAATTTCCTAACTTCAAAAGGAGAACAAAGACCCTTAAGAAATGTGTTCAAACAGCAAGAAATCAGTAACCTGAATGCATTCATACCATTAACATGTGAAGGTGTTAAGGGGGCACCATGCACAAATTCGTCTTTCTTCATACTCTAACTGGAAATAATCAACCAAACGTACCTTTTAGAAACCAAAAGTTTTATGTATCCAAAACACTCTTCTTTCTAAGAAGAAACTAGAATGTTTTACAAGTAATTGCACACACAGGGCAAAATGCAGAAGAACCCAGGGATGAGCCACAACAAGTCGCCTGTAAAGGCACCAGGTAGAAGAGTGGGAAGGATTATGCCTTTGGCAAGTCCATAAATCCCAGTTTCCCCAAGTTGTGAGGCACATCTGCGTCCCCACGGGACGGCTACTGCGCAGAACTCCAGCTCGTAACAAAGGCGCTGGGTCGACAGCTCAGTGTCTGAGGATCTGGCTCACAGAGAAGAGCGCCACTCGCTGAATCCCCAACATCATCTCTTTGGTTTTGAGGTGGGGGGTGCTTGCTTTTCATCTGAAGATTGGCACGACCCACCCAGACCAATTTGGAAGGGATGGGACTGCCGCTGAAAAGGCATGGTGGAAGCCACACAGCCCAGAGGCAAGACGAGAGGCTGGCTTGTGACCTTGGTGGGAACAGGCGCAGGACAGGAGGTGGAACACAACTGGGTCTTGGCTGGCGCCCCTCCTCAGAGGAGACTAACAGAGTCTGAATGCTCAATGTATGCCCAACAGCCGTGGCTCTGTCTCTGCATGATAACTGTAAAAACTTCCAAGCGTTGCTAAATTAACTCTTACTGCATCAACGTGGTGGAAATTGTAGCACCAGAAAGAGTCAACACACATCCCAGGAGACAGAAGCACATTTAGGACTGGATGAAACACTAAGACTCCAGTCCTGTGAAGGCTTCTGCCCAGCTGAGGACAAAACTGGAAAACTCTGCTTCTTTCATGCTTCTCTTATGTTTCTGATGGTACAGAATCCACAGATGGGGAGGCTTAACACCCATTTGCCAAGAGAAAGGCCAGAATTCTCTGAATTCTAACTTGTAGGGAATTTTGTAAGAATGAGATGACAGCTTAGTTTTCAGGCCCGTTGTCCTTTAGTTTGTCTCCTCTCAGTATGTTCGCATATGTACCCTGGTCGTTTCAGAGAAACGCTTTGAGAAAGAGCAGCTTCTGCTTCCTTGTTTGTGACAACTACGGGGCTTCCTATCACTGCAGAGCCACCAGCTCTCCAGTGTAGGCTCTTGAGATGAACAACCCCTCCAGTGACCCTCTGACAGGGTCACCACGATTACTCGGTTACAGGCTCTTCTAATCTCCACAAGTGTAAGACACAGTGTAAGAGCGAATCTCAAGGCACTCACTGAGCCAGATCAAGGCAGACATAGGAAAGGACGGAGGAGTCTGAAAACTACCTGACGAGTACTCTTTGCAGTTTGTCACGACAGAACCATTCTGCTGGTGCTGCTCACAGTGACGGCAGAAGCAAGTGTGGTCTGCGTCTCCTTTCTTTCCCCGACCACCCTCACAGTCTGAGAGCAGCCCAGCCGATGCTCCTGCAGAAACCACAGTGAGTTGGCCCATCCTAAGGGGACAGGCGCCCGGGGTGGAAACTCTCCTTCCTCTCTCCACTGCAACATCAAGGTCATCCGAAATGGCTATTGACTTACTGTCCTGGGAAATATTTAAAATGCTACCGTGGCAGATTCCCAAAGCACTACATCACCTCTTGAGCCGAAAACAGCTTGGTAGAAAAAAAAGACAAGAACAAAGTAGAGTGAAAGTTCCAAGTGGTTAGTGTTTTAGTGCTGCACGTTACCTAGGACACCTCATCCACTCCCCTGATTCAACACCACCTCCATGCTGACGACACCCAAACCTCTATGTCAACACAGACCTTTCCTCTAAGCTCCAGACGTATAATTCCAGCTACTTAGTGGGCATCTTTACCTGAATTTCCCTTGGGCAATTCAAACTAAGTAGGTCTTCTTTTGAACTTAGTGCCTTTTCCTCAAAATTACCTTTGTCTTCCTTCCCCTTCATCTGCCTTGTCATCCAAACCAGAAGCCGAAAAGCCACAGACTGTCCCTCCATTTCGCTCCTAAATCCAATCAGTCGCTTTCCTCCCACAGTTCTTTCCAGGTTCTGATCATCACTTGCTTGGACTACTACAGTGGCCTTCTGCCTGGTCTCTCTCCACCGGGCTAGGCCCCCTCACTTCCACTCTCCGCACAGCTGCCGAGTGACCCTTGTCAACGTCAGATCTAAAACCCTTCACAGCTCTCCACTGCTTATAGTCAGGCGGCTTGGTGGACAAGGCCCTCCGAGGAGGCAGTTGGTCTGCCTCTCCAGCCTTCTCCCTCTCCCCTTCCACCTTGTGTTTCCTCGCACTCTGCACACCAGCATCAGTGAAGTGCTCGTAATTCCAGAGATGCGCCCAGTAGCCTTCTGCATCCACGTCTTGCATGCCCGAAGGCCCAGAGCTCTCCACATCTTCCTCTCTGTTCCTTCCGCTCCCTGACTGCTGAACTCCTTCCTCCACACCACCTGAAATCCTCCCGGTAGGTCACCTCCCCAGTTCTGGACACGTTCAACCCCTTCCTTTCCTGTATTACTTCCTGTGTCCTGTGACTTTTTATCCTTTCCTCTATGCTGTGCGTAGACGCAGAATACAGAAGCAGCACATCAAAGCCTTACACGTGATCGCAAATGCGTGCTTACTTCTGTCTCCCTAGAATTGTGGTCCTTTAAGGACAGAGACCATTTGATATTCAGTCTCATAACCTAACATGCTACCTGGCACACGGTATGCTCAATATTCTAATTTGAACAGAATTCCAAATGTATGTAACTGCCTCTCAAAAAACTGAGAGCCACTACACCCAAACTTATTTATCCTGCAAAAATCACATAAGGTGATCACCTCAACATGAGTAAGTCTTTGTCAGGCAATCAATTCGAAATTGGGGCGGTTGAAATGCCATTTTCTCTGTAAGTCTGTTTCAGCACTTTTACAAATCCAAAGGTCTTCATTCAGAAAAGATCTGAAAAACTATTTGTACAGCTCAAAACACCTCAGTTGCTTGGTAGTATTAGATCCTTTCTATGGGGACAGTAATAGTAAGATAGTAAGTTATAACTGGCCAATGGCTGTGGTGTACACACACACACACACACACACACACACACACACACACACTTCACATCCATGTCCTGTCCACACTCCCAAGGACACCGGAGTGGGATCTGTGCCTTTTATATTGATCTTCCTATACCATTCTCCACCTACTGCATGCTCAACAGATATGCAGTCCTGATTCTGATAATAATGGTGAGGCTGGCAGTGAACCTGCATTCGTGGAAAGAATACCAGACAGGAACTTGGACCCCTAACTAGCTATGGTGAGATGTAAAAAGAAAAGCCCCCATCCTAACATATATATTAATGAGAAGTAATGTGTGACCGACATCGATTTTGGCACTTGATATATAGCATCTACTAAATCCTCACAAAAACCCAATGAGATGGGATCGTCATTGTTTCTACTTGACAGGTAAGGGAACCAACTCAGAATAATTTGCCCAAGGACACAGAGCTAGTAAGTGGTACAGTCAGAATTTGTGCCCAAGTTAAAAGCCCACGTTCTCAACTAGTATTCTATAATGCAAGGATTTCGTATGTCACATTCAAAAGAAGAAATGTAAACACTGATCATCAAAATTGAACATATCTATTCTCACTGATCTTCAATCAACTGAACAAAAGAAGAAAACTCTATAGCTTTGTATAGCAAAAGCAGTGATTTAGAGCTCAGGTCTGAATCAAGGCTGCCCCACGTCCAGCCCAGTCTCTACTGGTTTTCTCTGCTACTTGCTCCCTCAGAACTTCAGTTTTGCATCCGAGACCAGAGAGTATTTGCTATAATTTACAGGGTGAATGTGACGATTCCATGAGACAAGACATGTCAAGTACACAATAACGGCAAATTAATACATAACTATTAATATTAACATGCAAATTATTTAATAAACACCAATGCTTGTAAATTAGCAGCAATAAAAGCCAACAAAAAAATCAAAGCAGAAAGCATTACTTACAGAAGCCAGCAGCCTTCCGTCCTCCTTCATGGCAAGGTAACGGTTCGCACACACGCCCTTGATAGACACAACGCCTCGCTCTTCTGCTTGAAGTTGTAGTTTGACTGTAGCCAAGGGAAAAGGACCTTAGTAGCGCCACGGGGAAAGAGCTGTCTCTACGACATTTGTTCAAAAGAAAGACATAGGACACTTGAGGAACAACGAATGCAGGTGGAAGGACTGGCCAGGTGGGCTGGAAGGACAGGGTCAGGGACAGACGCCACCTAGACTGTGCCGGGGAGGCCACGCAGCCACGCCAGAGCACTAGTGCCCCCCCACCCCATCTCCGAGTCCCTCCTGGCACAGGGCAAGCAGAGCGGGGACACATGCAGACCCGTTTCCTTCACTGAGCAACAAGCCTTCACTTGACCCTGTTAACCATCTAAGTGAACACATTTTAAGGCGACACAAAAATGTCAACCCTGTGTGAGAATTCCCATGTTACTGCCCAAGATTCAGCTCTTCACAAGTCATTTTTAGCCAGTTCTTCGCAAACAAAATACAATCTAATGGCTCACTACTTTGGGCTGTGTTTCCTTGATTGCTGCACATTTCACATCTAGCTTCCCCTTCAATACAGTATCAGTGCGCTTATCTTTCTTTATGGAGGGATTTTGATGAGTAGGGCTTTTTGTGGCAAATATCTAGGTAATGGAAAAATAAAATACTTCATTTGCTTATAGAGTATGATGAAAGATTTCCATCAAATAAGATTCTGATGAGGATAACCTGTTATACAACATTACCAATATTAAGCAAATTGCAGGAAAACAAAAAATAGATATTAGTCCATTATTATGATAATGCAAGGTGGAAATTATCTAATTAATTAAAATTAAAATGAGGTTAAATATTTCTATTCAGAAGCAGCATTCTCTTACCTAGAACATTCCTCAGAATGTGTTTTGGCTAGCAGATATTACATAAAAGACAAGTTCTGGGGTCAAGTAAGTTTAGGAAATTCTTGGTTAAGCCAAGTTAATTCTTTGTTGCCAAACTTCTCAGAACTCCAGCATTGTGAATCCCTGTAAGGGAATCCAGTATAGGGTTCATAAAAATGTATCTGGCCCCAAAACAAACTTTTTCACAGAGCATTCTATAACCTATGGGTATGTCTAGGACATTCTTGAGAATAACAGAAAAAATTTTAAATTTTAGAAATCAGTATGTTATTTGAATAACATTAGAAACATAAATTTAATTCTCCCAGATGTTTACAGGTTGCTAGGAAAACAAGTCACAAAAAAGCAACTTGTGAAAGTTTCTAAAGTAATTATCAAATTTCTTATATATGATTATGTCATAGTAATTATGTTTAAAATTTTGTTCCTATCAGCAGAGTAACATATAGGAAAAACGGCAACCCGCCTGGGCAACTTGGCGAGACCTCATCTCTACAATAAATCAAAAAATCAGCCGGGCATGGTAGCGCGTGCCTGTAATTCCAGCTACTCGGAAGGCTGAGGCAGAAGGATCACCGGAGCCCAGCAGGTCAAGACTGCGGTGGCTGGGAGCGGCCACTGCACTCCAGTCTGGACAACTGAGTGAAACTCAAAAAAAAAAATACAGGAAAAACGAAACGTGACATCCAGGATTAGCTTTAAAATACTCTGAGGCCAGGCGTGGTGGCTCAAGCCTATAATCCCAGCACTTTAGGAGGCTGAGGCAAGAGGATCGCCTGAGTTCAGGGGTTTGAGACTGGCCTGGGCGAATTGGCGAGACCTCATCTCTACAATAAATCAAAACATAAGCCGGGCATGCTGCAGTTCCAGCTACTTGGAGATGGAACGATTGCCGGAGTCCAGCAAGTCGACGCTGGGGTGGCCATATGCCACTGCACTCCAGCCTGGGCAACAGAGTGAGACTCCGACTCAAAAAAAATAAAATAAATACTTTGGCACTAAATAAATAAATATTTTATAAAGCAGTTAGGACAAATAAAACAAGAGTGACTTGTGTCAATCGTTAATAGAGGCATAGGGTAAAATATTCTAATCTCACTACTTGTATGAATGTTTTTGAGAATTTACATTGAAAACCCAGAAAATCCTAGAATTTTTGTTGTCCGGTTCTCCTCTATTTACCAATCACCCCTGGATTCCAAACAGCGAGAATTTACATTGAAAATCCAGAAAATCCTAGAATTTTTGTTGTCCGATTCTCCTCTATTTACCAATCACCCCTGGATTCCAAACAGCAAAGCATCAGTTAAGCAGTTACTGGAGAAATTCTTCTACAAAATCTTAAAAGATTTTTAACACAAAGTAGAGGAATGTAGTCAAGGTAGGACACCTAAGCAAAGAAGAGCATAAAGTCCTTTACACAATTTTACTGGCAAATGCACAAAACACGTTTTGTCTTTACCAACATAGCCACAGTTGCTTTCATGCGATTTACCTTAATGCCATCGCTACATACCCCTCCCAAGTGATTCAGAGAAGCCACTTTAGTCAAGAATGCATCTGTATCTCTCTTTAAGCCATAAGGTTGCACGAGTGCTCATGAGGCAAGGCTGCATGATCAACCACTATACTTTCTTTCTGTTCTTCATCAATAAACTGGAGCCCAGCTCCAACCCACCATCCTGCAAGTGTGTTACTGGTCATTTATTTATGGCCAGGTTAGGACCAGTGACTCAACACCCAAAGTTAATATCACTCATTTACTCATCAATCGTTTGCAGATTTCTTGGGTATTCCACAACAGGAGATTGTCATTCATTAAACCACTAAGCAATAAACATTAATTGTTGATGCTTGAAAAGTGTTTCACTGGCCGGGCACCATGGCTAACTCCTGTAATCCAAGTACTTTGGGAGGTACAGGCAGGAGGATTGCTTAAGGCCAGGAGTTCAAGACCAGCTTGGGCAACAAAGCAAGACCTCATCTCTTACCAAAAAAAAAAAATCAAGAAATTAGCCAGGTGTGGTGGTACACACCTTTAGTCCCAGCTACTTGGGAGGCTGAGGCTGAAGGAATGCTTGAACCCAGGAGGTCAAGGCTGCGGTGAGACATGATCATGCCACTGCACTCCAGTCTGGGCGACAGTGAGCCTCCAACTTAAAAAAAAAGTGTTTCACTGGCAAATAATTTTTAAAGAACCACAGCCTGTAATAAGAATTGAATAAGTCACAAAATCACAGATTTTCCTTAAAATCCATCAGAGCCAAGATGCAAAGAAACCTAAATAAACTAAATCCCCTATAAAGATGATCTCTTCCCCAAAAAGAGATGCATATGCATAGCTGCTTTCACCACTGAAGTCAGAAAAATTAACTTGTCCAAAAAAAGGAGTATGGAAAAACCAGCCAAATGTTTAAGAGACTCTTCATGGCTGCTGGTGTGAAGAGCGAGAAGTCTGAGGAGCCCTAATCAAAAACTGGGCTCCGTACCCCCCAGCCACCCCCCCACCCCACGCCTACCAGTCTTCTCCCAGAGCTCCCACCTGGTGCTCGGCTGGGACAGAACGGGGGCCCTGGGGGAGCGAAACGGCAGCCCACTGGCAGCCAGGCGCAGGAAAAGGCTGGGGGACCCTGCCGAGAAGCAGGAGCCTTCAGGACAGAAAGTCCCCAGGACACGGAGAGCCAGGGCGGAGTTCAAGAGCAAGGTCAACACCCCACCCCCAGAGTTGGCAGCTGGGGCCAACAGGCAATGGAATACTTAACCCAAGAGGGCAGGAGAGGAGAAACAGGACAAGGGGCGGGCAGGATAATGAAACAAACACACCCAAATGACAGACTTAAGCTGAACCGTATCAATAACAACACTGAATGTTCAGCACTCAACTGAAAGGAAAAACGGAATAAGTCAACAAGATTTTAAAAAACAACTATGTTGTTTATTATAAAGAGCACAGTAAACACAAAGACACAGGCAAGCTGAAAGTAAAAATGGGGCGGAAAGATGCAGAACACAACACTTTAGGCGTAAGAAAGCTGGTGTGGCTTTCTTGGCATCTGGCAGTATAGACTTCAAGGCAAGTCAGCAGAGACAAGCAGGATCATTTCACGACAGGAAGAGGGTCAGATTCGTTAAGAAGACAGAATAGCCCCAGTGTGTAGCAACTAATAACAGAACTCTAAGATACCCAAAGCGAAACTGACAAAAGAAACAAATCAGTAAGAATACGTAGGGAAGATGCGAACAGCACTAACAGCATCATTGATCAACCTTACTTAACTGACATTTTCTTTAGATCAGGTGAGTTTCATTCACCTGAGACTCCATTCTCCTGTAAACACCAGTCATTTGAAAATCATGTTCAAGAAAGTCAGCTCAGCCGGGCTCGGTGGCTCAGCCTGTCATCCCAGCACTTTGGGAGGCCGAGATGAGAGGATTGCCTGAGCCCACAGGTTCAAGACCAGCCGGGCAACTTGGTGAAAACTAGTCTTTAGGATAAAAAAATCAAAAAATTAGCCGGGCGTAGTAGCATGCGCCTGTTGTTCCAGCTACTTGTTAGGATGAAGTGGTATGATCTCCTGAGTTCATCAGGTTGTTGTGTCTCCAAATAAAAAAAAAAAAAAAAAAAGAAGAGAGTTCCTATCCAGGCTGATGCTTGTTATGGTCTGTTTCTGTTTTTTTAATTACAGTCATACTTTTTGGGTGTGAAGTAATATCTCACTGTGATTTTGATTTGCATTTCCCAGTGGTAATGATGTTGGGCATCTTTTCAAGTGCTTACTGATCACTTGTTTATCTTCTCTGAAGAAATGCCTGTTTAGGCTCTTGATTCATATTTTAATTAGATTCTTTTTATTATTGAGTTGTAAGAGTTCTTTATAGATTCTTTTTGAGTTGGAGTCTCAGTCGGTCACCCAGGCTGGAGTACCAGTGGCGCACTCACGGCCACTGCAGCCTCAAACTTCTGGGCTCAGGTGATCCTTAATTTTTTTTAATTTATTGTAGAGACAAAGTCTTGCCAAGTTGTCCAGGCTGGTCTCAAACCCATGGGCTCAGGTAATCCTCTCGCCTCAGCCTTCCAAAGTGCTGGGATTACAGGCATGAGCCACTGCACCTGGCTAAGAGTTCTTTATATATTCCAGTACATTTCTTTTCAGATATATAATGTGTAAATATTTTCTTCCATCCTATAGAGTGTCTTTTCACTTTTTTGATGTCCTTTGAAGCATAAACATTTTTAATTTTCATGGAGTTCAGTTTATCAATTTTGCTCTTTTGAGTTTGCTTTGGTGTCAAATCTGAAAAAGCATTGCCTAATCCAAAGTCATGAAAGTTTACACCTATGCTTTCCTCTACATTTTAGTTTCCCCTTTTCTATTTAGGCTTTAATCTATTTTGAGTTAATTTTTGTTGTGTTGGGGTATAACTTCATTATGTTGCATGTAGATATGCCCAAATACATACTTAAAGGTCACTGCACCCAACAACTGCAGAATATACTTTCTTTTCATTCCAAAGAATAAGCTACATGCTTGGCCATAAAACAAGTATCAAAACACTGGAAAGGACTGAAATCATACAGTGTGTTAAATTAGAAATTAGTAACAATAATATCTGGAAAATCCTCAAACATTTGGAAATTAAGCAATACTTTTCCAAATAAAACAGAGATAAAATAAATCACAAAGGAAACTAAACAGTATTTTTAACTATATGATAATAAAAATTCAGCATGTTTATAGCTTTAAGTATTTATATTAGAAAAGCAAAAAAGTATGAAAAAAAATCTTAGCTTCCACTATATGAACTAGAAAAATAAAAGCAAGTAATAGTCCAGGAAATACTTAGTATATGAAACTTCACACTCGAATGGATATAGATAAGCAGAAGACAGTTCCAAAGAGGCGCCGGTTACTTGGAGATGATGATACTGTGCTTCCATATACTTTTTGATATGCAAAATCATTTTCTTGGTTGAGACTATGTTACTTTTTTTAATAAGAATATAGCAATGCTAGCAAGATTAGGACATTAAAACAACCTAGAACAAAATACAAAGCGCATGCCATACTAAACATGACTATGAAAATAATCACCATCTTGAGTTCAAGGAAGGAGAGGAAAATTCTCAATTAAAAGGAATTTAAGAAACAGATCAACCAAGAGCAATATGTAACCCTTGTTTGACTCCTGATTAGAACAAACCAACTGTAAAAAATATTATGAGACCATCAGGAAAATTTTAACACTAACTGTATATTTTATGGTTTTAAGAGAATTTTTAGATTTGTAGGCATCGGAACAGAACTGTGATTTTTTTTATCTTTTAGAAATACATATTAATCATTTGTTGTCTAATATGTACTAACACACACAAAATCACTCGTGTAAGGATTTTGGTACTTCCTGAACAAATCACTTTTGAAATGGTTTGATGAAACGACACGATATCCAGGATGCACTTCAAGACAACCCAAGCCGGGCTCGGTGGCTCAGCCTGTAATCCTGCACTTTGGGAGGCTGAGGTGAGTGGATTGCCTGAGCCTGAAGGTTCAAGACTCTCCTAGGCAACTTGGCAAGACCTCAACTCTACGATAAACCAAAAAATTAGCCGGGTGTGGTAGCACACGCCTGTAGTTCCAGCTACTTGGAAGGCTGAGGCGGAAGGATCACCGGAGCCCAGCGGGTCAAGGCTGCAGTGGCCGGGAGCGGCTATTGCACTCCAGTCTGGGCGACAGAGTGAGACTCCAACTCAAAAAAATAAAAAAATTTAAAAATTTAAAAAAAATAAAATAAAATAAGACAACCCAGTGGTGGGAAGGGGGGAAAAGGGCTGGTGACGGTCTTGGTGCAACAAGGCTGGTCATGCAAGGACCCTTTCTGAAACTGGGTGCTGCGTACATGGGGTTCGTTATACCGGTCTTTCTATGTATACTTCTAAACTTTCCCCATAAAAAGTTCTTTTGGGGCTGGGCTCGGTGGCTCCGCCTGTCATCCCAGCACTTTGGGAGGCTGAGGCGAGTGGACTGCCTGAGTCCGTGGGTTCAAGACCCACCTGGGCAACTTGGCAAGACCTCGTCTCTACAATAAATCAAAAATTAGCTGGGCGTGGTAGCACATGCCTGTAGTTCCAGCTATTTGGAAGACTGAGGCGGAAGGATTGCTGGAACCCAGAAGGTCGAGGTGGCAGTGGCTGGGAGCATGCCACTGCACTCCCGTCTGGGTGGCAGAGAAAGACTCCAACTCAAAAAAAAAATGTTCTTTTTGTATAAAAAAAGAACAAAAGGAAACCAAAGGCAGTTCATCAGCTAATTAGAGTTAAGTCGGGGCAGTGATGTCCAAAGGGCTTAAAAACTGTATTAAAACTCCAGATAAAGTCCTTGAGACACTTTGCCGACTCATTACAATGTGAAATCTCAGCTGGTGCTCAAGGATACTGGACAACTCAGTCCAGAAAAATTAAATCTGATTACATTCAAGTTAGCTTTTTTGTTATCACTGCTCCATACTGGACTGGATTCATGAGGAGAAAAGATACAATAAAATAATCCTACTGAGATTTAGAAGACTCTTAATAAGCAAAGTCACTGGCACTTAGGACTTTGTGACTTAGCAAGGGAATGAGCTAAAGACATTTCATTTACTGGGGCAAGGAGAGGGTCTCTTTTTGTGTGTGTGTTGGAGTTCCACTCCATCGCCCGGGCGGAATGCAGTGGCACATTCACAGCCACCCCAGCATCGACCTGCTGGGCTCCGGTGATCCTTCTGCCTCAACCTTCCAAGGAGCCAGAACTACAGGTGTGCGCTGCCACGCCCGGCTAACTTTTGATTTATTGTAGAGACAAGGTCTCGCCAAGTTGCCCGGACGGGTCTCGAACCTGCGAGCGCAGGCAATCTACTCGCCTCAGTCTCCCAAAGTAATGGGATGACAGGCTGAGCCACTGAGCCCGGCCTGGAGAGAGTCTTCTTAAAGGAACAGTTTTAAAATACTAAATCCATTAAGGCAGGAAACAAAAGGAATTAGTGTTACTTTCCACATAAAGAGCACAGAGCAAAACTTTCCACACTTTTCAGGAAATGAAACAGTATAACAAACAGACAAACAGGAAAAAGTAATTTTCTGAAAAGTGGACGAAGACTTGATCAATTCTTCTTCGTAAAAATAGCTCCATTTCCTTCTGTGCCTAACTGGGGGCGCTGTCACCCTCACCCTAGTTTCTGGAAATAATAAAATACTAATTTATATTTTTAGACTTAGATAAATGTTAAAGCCCTGGCTTTCACATTGTATAAAAACTTCAACTCAGCTTTTTAGGTTATACACTTGAAAAGTTTCTGCCATGGCCACCAAAAAAGTGAAAGAAGAGAAAGCAAGACATTGTCTCCATGATGGTCATCTGAAGCCTGCCGCCCAAGAAATGTGTAATAAATGGATGTTAAGCTGAGCATTCCTTTCCTTTTGTTGCATACAAAGCACCTCTTGAGATGAGAGGAAGCTCTCGGTTATCTTGCTTTCCCCACACAGAGCAATTTCATACCATGCCTGTCTGTCCTCCCCACTGGCTGTGAGCTTATCCAGGGCAAGGAACCCTACCATCGCCACCTTTGTATCCCTACAGCAGCACAGAGCCAGGCACACAGTCATATCTTTTGTTGGATAAAAGCACTTCACGCAAAAGAGATGCAGGTAAAATAGCAGACTGGATAGTCTGAAGTTTCCTCTTAACAATGCTTAAGCATGAGGGGAAAAAAAGGAAAATTTTTCAGGAAAAAGAAAAAAACAGTTCAGCAGAAATTCAGCGAAAAAAGCAGAAGATGCAGTGTGATGATCTTCTTCATGTGTTACCTTGGCGAGGACGCTGCCGTCCCCAGTCAAACACTGATCTGAGCGCTGCTGTGAAGGCAATCTGTAGGCGTTATTGAGGTCCATCACCAGTTGACTTTCAGCAAAGAAGATTGTTCTTGACAATTCAGCAGACCAGATTCAACCGGCTGATAGGCTTGACGAGCAGAGCCAAAGCTTCCCAGGAGACGCTACCTGTGGACAGTGTCCTACCCCTTGCCCCACGTAAGCCCTAGCAGACAGCTGCTTCAGCCCATGCAAGAATTCAGCCAGCACGCTCCAATGTCCTGTCTGCAGGTTTCAGACTTACCTAGCCAGCCCCCATGAGCCAATTCCTTGCAACAAATCTCCTGACAGTTCTTTCAAAGAAGAAAGAACGGCAGCACTGTAGCTGGTGTCATACCGGAGTTTTGCACAGGTGCTAGGAGATGATAGAAAAGGACATGTCTGCCACTAGATGAAGAGTCGGGGAATATCTCTGAGAGGGATGAGTGTTGAGCTAAGTTGTAAAGGATAATGAGGAAATAACCTCACAAGCAAGGTAACAGCCAGGGAGAATGGGGAACGACAATCCAGGTAGAATGTCATTCCAGGACTGAGCCATGCCACGGCCACACTTGTTCTACCTGGTTCAGCCCCACACAGCCAGAGCAATCAAGGAGACAGGGGCTGAAAAGCTGTCTAATAGGCTTAACAATCCATTTTCTTTCTTTTTTTTTTTTTTTTGAGCTGGAGTCTCACTCTGTCATCCAGACTGGAGTGCAGTGGCCGCTCCTGGCCACCGCAGCCTCGACCTGCTGGGCTCCAGCGATCCTTCCGCCTCAGCCTTCCAAGGAAGTAGCTGGAACTACAGGCGCACACTACCACACCCGGCTAATTTTTTTTTTATTTATTGTAGAGATGAGGTCTCACCAAGTTGCCCAGGCGGTCTCGAACCTGCAGGCTCAGGCAATCCACTCACCTCAGCCTCCCAAGGCATGGGATTACAGGCTGAGCCACCGAGCCCGGCAACAATCCAATTCTTCAACAAATAATTGCAAGGAAGCAAAACAGATGGAAGG
Source organism: Tarsius wallacei (assembly GCA_963574415.1). Taxonomy (NCBI): domain Eukaryota; kingdom Metazoa; phylum Chordata; class Mammalia; order Primates; family Tarsiidae; genus Tarsius; species Tarsius wallacei. Next base: position 5,072 of record CAUYQG010050067.1, on the reverse strand, counting down.
AGGGCATGAGATGAAAAGGGTGTTAAAAACTCATATTTTAGAAGGTATTTTGTGATGGAACTATTAAGAAAAATAAAGAAGCAACTGCAATAAAAGTCTGTACACTTTTACAGGGAAAGCAGGGCTGTGATGGGCACAGAGGCACACAGACGCTTCTAGGTGGCTGGGAAAGTTCTGTTTTCTGACCTGGGTGACGGCTGTAAAAATGTTCACACGGTGACAATTCATTAAGGTGCAAATTTTTTTCATGTTATTTTCTGTATTTATGTTACATTTTACATTTTTCAAAGTTTTTAAAATAAGAAAAAGACTACATTAAGAGACCTTTCTCAGTTGAACTTCAGACACTGACTTAACCCAGGTCACATCACAAGCTGGAGACCACCTGCTAGAGTCAGGTTTTGAATGCATGAAAGTCAACGATTTTGCTAAACACAGACTTTTGGTGGCTTTCTAATGTTGATATTAATCGAGAGCTAAACTTGGAAAAGTAGTGTGTTACCCAAGCTTTAACCTCATCGTATAGCAAAAGCCGTAAACCAGAAAAAACTGGAGGATGTCATCATTAAGCAAAACCTCAGGGATCACTTTAGTCTTACCACTATACAATCACATCCTAAATCGCATCCACATTACCCATGGCAAACAGCAGTCCAATTTTCCCTGAAAATCTTCAGCAAAGAGGAATTTACACAGTCTCTGGAAAATGACTTAGACATGTGAGCAAAGGACAGGCGCTCTGACCACCCGAAGCCCACCGCTCGAGCGTTCACGTGCTCAGACCATCAGCACTCAGCACACAGTCAGACAGCACAACCTGAAGCCACACCACTGATGCAACATCATCGCCACCGCGCAGCACGTCTTGGAACGCCTCATTTGGAAAGTCCTCCACAATCAGCACCACTTTCTTCTGAATATGCTCAGGGGTGAGAAAGCTTAGCGTCAAACAATGTCAACTTGTCAGCACTGTAAAGGACCATCCAGCACACCCTCCCTATTTATAAGCAGGGACGCTGACATTCTGAGAGGTCTGTCCCCTTTGGAAACAGTCAAGTCAGTAATTCCACAAACGGTAGACACACGCATTCATTCCTCCAGATAACACTTACTGCTAACAGCGATGTGCCAGGTACCGTGCTAAGCGATAGGGAGTACGAAGGGGGAGCAGGCGTGGTGGCTCACACCCATCATCTCAGCACTCGGGAGGCCAAGGCAGGAGGATCGCTTGAGCCCAGGAGTTCGAGACCAGCCTGGGCAACATAGCAAGTCCTCGTCTCTACAAAAACAATGAAAAAACTAGCGCGGCATGGCGGTGCGCGTCTGTAGTCCCAGCTACTTGGAGGCTGAAGCAGAAGGATCGCCTGACCCAGGAGATCGAGGCTACAGTGAGTCCTGATCCTGCCACTGCCTCCAGCCAAAAACAACACTAAATGAAGGAACATACAACATTGGCCTCTGGCCTTGAGGAACACCCAGCACTGTTGAGGGGAGGAGGGGGGCATGCAGATAACAAGCCCAACGCTGCAAGAGCTGTGAGAAAAACGCCCACAGGCTCCTTTGAGAGCACTGGAGGGCGCACCTAGCCCAGCCTGAGGGTGGAGGTTTCCTGGAAGCAGTGGCAACTGAACAAAGAGTGAAGGAATCAGCACGAGTTCACCAGGAAGAGAGAGAACAGAACAAGAAGAAAGCGCCCCCGCAGGACTCCCGAAGGAGAAAGAGAGCTCACAGCACATGGAGGGGCTTGGGGCAGCCGGGTGTGGCTGGCACAGGTCCGGAAGCGGAGGGTGTATGTGTGCACCATGGTGGGGCCTCGGGTCTAGAAGAGGCTGGAAGGAATGAGAAGCTTAAGGAAACGGTGGGGATGGAGAGAAGTCGGTAAATGCAGGCAAGGAAGCAACCAGCAGGAAAGGATGTGAGGAGGAGGAAACAGGGAGGGAGAAGGAAGGGAAGAGCTCAGAAGGGAGGCCCAGGACCCTCTTGCCTTGAATGCCTGGGAGCCTGTGGGGAAGAGAAACACACGAGGAAGGCAAGGTGGGCAAGAGAAGAGGGTGAGATATGTTCCCCTCAGACACACTGAGATTGCAGCGCCCGCAGAAAATCCAAACAGAGACATCCGTAAGACAGTCAGCTATATGAATCTGGAGCTACAAAGAGGAATCTATATGAGAAATAAAGACATGGTCATCATCGCAAGCACAGGCTGCACCTGCCTCTGACAGGGCGCTATCAAGTGGGTGAGATCTTCCCAAGAGGGCGTGGCGAGCGCAAATTAAAGGACAGGGGACAGATTCCAAGGAAGCACCAAGATTTACGGGAGGAATAGAGAATACAGAGCAAGTAGGGCCTAGAAGGAATAGTCAGCCCAAGCTAATGCAGGAAGGTGCACACAGAGAGAGAGAGACAGACAGACAGACAGACCGAGAGGGAAAGCACATGCAAGAGAGAGAGACAGAGACAGATTTGGAAACTACGGGACCAAACTGTTATTATTTGCAGATGGTACCATTTTCTACATTAAAAATCAAGAGACCAAGTGCCACATGATATTCTGGACTAGGTCCTGGAACAGAAAAAGGACATTAGTGGAAAAAGCGGTGAAATCCAAATAAAGTCTGCAGTTTCGTTAGCAGTACTGTACCAGTATCCACGTCTCTGTTTTGACAAAGGTGCCATAGTTACGTGAAAAGTTAAGCCCAGGGAAAGCTAGGTGAAGGGTATAGAGGAAATCCTCTGCAGACATAAGATTATTCCAAAATAAAAAGGTTTTTAAAAGTTAAGAGAAAATACAGATGAACTATTGGAAATAACTCAGCAAAGTTGCTTGATATAAGAATATATAAAACTAAGTTTCAGCTGGGCTCGGTGGCTCAGCCTGTAATCCCTCGCTTGGGGAGGCTGAGGTGAGTGGATTGCCTAACATGGCGAGACCTCATCTCTACAATAAATCAAAAATTAGCTGGGCGTGGTAGCGCGCGCCTGTAGTTCCAGCTATTTGGAAGGCTGAGGCAGAAGGATCGCCTGAGCCCAGCAGGTCGAGGCTGCGGTGGCCGGGAGCGGCCACTGCACTCCAGTCTGGCCGAGAGTGAGACTCCAGCTCAAAAACAAAAAACAAAACAAAAAAAAAACTGAGTTTCTTTACACCCACAACAAACTGCTAGAACTGTTCATCATAAAAAATGATAAACCATCTACGATAACAGCAGTAGGTATCTGAGACTTTTATGAAGGAAACTAAAACTTTATTGAGAGTCATCTCTTTTTTTGAGAAAGTAAGATTTATTAAGAAGACAGAAAAGCTCCCACGGTGGGAGGGCACCTAAGAGAGGTCGCCCAAAAGTCATTTTTAAAAGACAAAAAATAAGCCGGGCTCGGTGGCTCAGCCTGTAATCCCACGCCTTGGGAGGCTGAGGTGAGTGGACTGCCTGAGCCCGTGGGTTCGAGACACGCCTGGGCAACTTGGCAAGACCTCATCTGTACAATGAATCAAAAAATCAGCCGGACGTGGTAGCGCGTGCCTGTAGTTCCAGCTACTTGGAAGGCTGAGGCGGAAGGATCGCCGGAGCCCAGCAGGTCGAGGCTGCGGTGGCCGGGAGCAGCCACTGCACTCCAGTCTGGGCGATGAAGTGAGACTCCAACTCAAAAAAAAAAAAAAAAAAAGACATAAAAGGAGAGCTATGCATGTTCACAGATGGGAAAACTCAAAGTAGTTAAAGTGTCCCCCCCACCCCCACCAAACAGTGTATCCGTCTAATCAGACCCCAGGAGAGTGGTCAGAGTCAGGAAACCAGGAGATGGCAGAGACCAGGAGAGGCAGGACCTTCAGCGGGAACTTCAAGAGCACGTTCAGAGTCAATGGCACCCGAAAAGTCAGACCATTCACTGGACTTAATCACAGTGTGAACTTGCGAATAGTAAATGGAGACTCCCTCAAGAAGTTGGAATCGAAAATGAACTGCAGAAGTTAAACCGCAGCACTCAGAAAAAACGACATGGTGTCAAACGATGGATTTTGAAGTCACGCTGAACTGGGCTCAAAATCTGGCTTCACTACCAAGCAGCCAAGCTTGCCTTCTCACCTGTACAAAGGAAGATAATTCCCACTGATCTCTGTACCCACACATGTAAGCTTTCGTACATATTATATACATATATGATACATATGGAAGCTTTCAGTGCACAGTAAGCATTCAAACACGTTGGCCTCCTACCCTATCAGCTTTGTTTGAGATTCGGGGAACCATGTATTTCTAGGAATCCTTGTATTTAATCAAGGATATGAGAATCCCAGAAGAGGGCAAGTATGACCTACAAAATGTGCTGGGGCATCTTTTAAAAATATGTCATTTAAGCCGGGCTCAGTGGCTCAGCCTGTAATCCCGCGCTTTGGGAGGCTGAGGTGAGTGGATTGCCTGAGTCCGCGGGGTCGAGACCCTCCTGGCCAACTTGGCGAGACCTCATCTCTACAAAAAAAAAAAAAAAATCAGTCGGGCATGGTAGCGCATGCCTGTAATTCCGGCTACTCGGAAGGTTGAGGCGGAAAGATCACCGGAGCCCAGCAGGTCGAGGCTACTGTGGCCGGGAGCGTGCCTCTGCACTCCAGCCTGGGTGACAGAGTGAGACTCCAACTCAAAAAAAACAAACAAAACAAACAAACAAAAAATATGTCGTTTATGCTATATATAATGTCTTACTTAGGTGAAGTAGGTTCTTTGCCTACAGAACACATTTATAGTTTTATTATATTTCCTGAGAGATTGCAAGCAAGACACACACCTTATATGATTTTTCGATCTATCATTCTATGTTTATTACTGCATTCACTCGATAAATGGGCATTGGTTCTTCTGTGTCAGGAACTATTCTAGGAGCTAGCAGTATGACAGGGCCAAGACCTAAGAGTCTCTGCACTCACGGGGCTTACGTTCTAGCGGCAACTCATGGTCTTCCATTGGTTGGACCAGCATTCATGTTATTCTGCATGTAAGTAATCCAAAGCCCAAGCAAACAGACACTCTTAACACCAAGATCATCAGAAAGCAGTTGCCTAACACTAGATTGCAAGATCACCA